>CM068345.1:44926421-44936421 GCA_034769755.1 Odontamblyopus lacepedii | reverse complement strand
ATTTATCCTCCACGGTAATAAACTGGCGGCACAGTGGCTGAGTGGCAACACTCAGGCCTCATAGCAAGAAGGTTGCGATCCCCGGGTCGCCCAGGCCTTTCTGTGTGGAGTTTGCATGTTCTCCCCATGTCTGGATGGGTTTCCTCCGGAGTCCGGTTTCCCCCATCAACTCAAAACATGCAGCACCCCTATGAACTAACATCAAGGACCATGACGTCCACCCTCCTGTGGGCTCATCCTGCAGAGGGGTTTAAGACCCAGCCGGATTAAGTGGGAGAAGATGGATGGATGGTAATAAACTCTCCATAGTCCATCACCAGCACACCAGCGTGGTGTTTGCACCACTGTGGGGTTTTTAGAGAACTTATTTATTTGAAACTGTTATATTTTAAAGGGTGTCTGACACACATGTTTATTTTCTGTCTTTCCCCTTCGGTGACAGTCGTTTTTAGTGACGGGTAGTGTAATGACGCCCGATAGTCGCACATATGACTCCACTGGTGGAGCTTGTCCCACAGGTTAACACCTTAACGCCTGAATGTATAAAGATGTATATTAGGGATGCACCAAAATGAAACCGAGTAAAAATGAAATACCAAATATTAAATGCGTTTTTTAGAAGAAAGTAAATGTTTATTTAATATTCTTTAAATATTCCAGGAGCCTTTCCAGTAAGTACCAGTAAGTTTTTCATTCATATTAGGCAACGCGGCGACCTTAAATACCCAAAGAGCCGTTTGAATCTTCAATACCCAAAGAGCCGTTTGAATCTTCAATACCCAAAGAGCTGTTTGAATCTTAAACACTCAAAGAGCTGTTTGGAGCATCTCACAGAAAACACCCGGAGCCACGAAACTCTTTTAACTCTAAAATGAGAAGAACACTGCAGATCAGGTTTCCCTGTCTGCTCTGAATAAAAGACTACAGTGTGTTGCATTTATCAAATCAATGAAACGCTCCAAAGAATATATGTCCATTCATATATATGGTCAAAGCTACTGCAGATGTATAATCTGTAAAAAGTTTAACATGAATCATCTCCAGTGCAACAGAAACAGAACAGACTCACCATGAGGAGTGTCTCTTGTCACAGAAAGAACACTTATATTCCACTGGGTCGTGTCCTTTAGTTCGACAGATGCTGACCACATCAGAACCGAGCTGTTTTTTCAGGGCAGTGTATGCAAATGAGTCATGCAGTTTTAAAGTCCGTTACACACTACAGGATTTTTCAGTTTTAAACAATTTTTAAACATGTGACAAAAGGCGAACACCACAGATACGAGGAGAAACTGAAGACACTAAAAATCTCCGTCACAAAGACTGCAGCGGGTTATGTCTGTGTAAAACAGGCTGCACGATCACGTCAGCTGTTTCCTGTCTACAGTAAAACCACTCGCTCTGAGACTCTGAAGTGTTCAAAGATCAGAGCTCTGCACTTCCACTTTAGACACAAGTCAAAACTGTTATTATGATTTGTGAAATGTGGTGCAATACGTCAGAGACAGGATTGTTAAAGCGTAAAAGACTGGAGATAGAGAAAGTAGAGTCACGATCTCTGCTCTTTATAAACTGACTGGTTCCTCAAAGCTCTCAGGGCTGAAGGTGCCGCACGGCCACAGCTGGTTGGCAGCAGTGTCTGGAGAGAATTTTCCCATACTGCACTCTGGCACCAAGGATCACGTCGTTCATCGAGAGACTGAGGATGGGACAATGTGTTTGGTGATGACTCTGCCAGATTATGTGTCCATGTGTATTCACTGTGAAGCCCATTGGGGAAACTCTTGTGATTCTATAGAAATAACATTGAATTGAACTGAATCACTAATCTGCGGCTTTACGCTCTGCGGATGTAAACAAACACATGTGAGGAACAACTTTCGCCTTTTTACTTTCAAAGAACGCTTCAAAATGGATTTATAGCGCGGTTTTGTGGACTGGATGTCATTATTTGCGGAGGACAATTTCTATGGATAAAGTGGATCAGATGCTGATCTTTAAATTTACAACTTTTTGAGAGGTGAGGAATAAAGTTTCGCTCCTCTGCCCCTGACGCTCTGTTTTATCGGCTGTTACCAAAGCGTTGCTGTTTGGTGGTTCTGATCTGACACTGACTCCACACATGACGAGCAGCAGCATCAAAATCGCACACAGAGACAAAAAGTCGGGTCACACCTCCCCGAACGGGAGAAGAAATTGCAGCCAAAATCGGGCAAATTCTCCTGTAAGGTGTGGCGGCCTTGAGTTTAGTTTCTCTAAAACAGAAACAAATGTGCGCAAAGCTGCATTAAACACATTATTACTCAGTCTCTATTTGAGTCCTCCTAGTAGGAAATAAAATCCAAACTTAAATTATCCGCCCACAGCGATATATAAAGTTTTGTTTTTGCCTTTAAGTAAATGGTGAATTTAATTTGACTATAGTAAAAATAATAAAATTATAGAAATTTGTGTATGTTGCAAATTTGTGACATCTAGAAACAAGTGCTTGCCAAAGGTCCCGAGTACTGGGGGAGTGCAGCCGCTGTCTCTGCAAACAGTTTGTTGTATATTTGTGGCCCTCAGTGTTAAGGGGTTAATAACAGACAGGATTCCTATGCATCCTTAAATACCCCCTAACCAGAGGCTTGTGGTGGTGTTTCCAGGTGGTGGAGATCTCCAGTCTGACAGAGCACCTGCTGGGGGAGTGCGAGAGCCAGGGCAGCTTCGGCCAGTGTCCCCAGTGCAGCGAGGCCGTGCCCCGCAAGGAGCTCGGGGCCCATATGGAGGGGCCCCACTGCAACCGTGAGTGACCGGGGCCATTCTGACTTCATTCCCACGTTCAGGGGTCATGTGGGCGGCTGTGGCTCGGTTGGTACAGTGTTTGTCCACTGATCCGAAGGTTGGAGATTGGAGGCTCTCGATATAAAACATAATTGGTGTCGTTGGGCAAGACACTTGACCCACCGCGCCCCCAGTGTCTGTGTGTGAGTGCTGAGCTCCTGGTTGTAAAGCGCTTTGAATGTGTTGAAGCGCTGTATAAAAATGTGACCATTTATCATCTACTAAGGCTAAGACGATGTGATGTGAGTAAAGGATGTGATGTTCAGTCAGCGTTTTTAGTGAGTTAAATTAGGGTGGGCTCCACTCACAGAGGGGTTCATAGGGGCTCAGACTGCACCCGCGACCCAGCCGGACGAAGCAGAAGAAGATGGATGCAGTTAAATTAGAACAAAAATGTCAGTGACTCCTTTTATTTGTCCAACTCTATTAAATATAAACACAAAATACTAAACTGAGGCCAAGACAAGGAATGAAATCTGAACTGGACATTTTACAGAGTGAAATGTCCTGTGCCAAACTGAGAACTGAGCTATGGAACATGTTACCGTAGGGATAGGACACCTCCTGGACCACCAACACTGAGAGCACCACCCACCGCACCACCCACCTCACCACCCACATGAGCACATTCTACACAGGAACCACTGAGAGCACCACCCACCTCACCACCCACATGAGCACATTCTACACAGGAACCACTGAGAGCACCACCCACCTCACCACCCACATGAGCACATTCTACACAGGAACCACTGAGAGCACCACCCACCTCACCACCCACATGAGCACATTCTACAGAGGCACCACTGAGAGCACCACCCACCTCACCACCCACATGAGCACATTCTACAGAGGAACCACTGAGAGCACCACCCACCTCACCACCCACATGAGCACATTCTACAGAGGCACCACTGAGAGCACCACCCACCTCACCACCCACATGAGCACATTCTACACAGGAACCACTGAGAGCACCACCCACCTCACCACCCACATGAGCACATTCTACAGAGGCACCACTGAGAGCACCACCCACCTCACCACCCACATGAGCACATTCTACAGAGGAACCACTGAGAGCACCACCCACCTCACCACCCACATGAGCACATTCTACACAGGAACCACTGAGAGCACCACCCACCTCACCACCCACATGAGCACATTCTACAGAGGCACCACTGAGAGCACCACCCACCTCACCACCCACATGAGCACATTCTACAGAGGCACCACTGAGAGCACCACCCACCGCACCACCCACATGACCACATTCTACACAGGAACCACTGAGAGCACCACCCACCTCACCACCCACATGAGCACATTCTACAGAGGAACCACTGAGAGCACCACCCACCTCACCACCCACATGAGCACATTCTACAGAGGAACCACTGAGAGCACCACCCACCTCACCACCCACATGAGCACATTCTACAGAGGCACCACTGAGAGCACCACCCACCTCACCACCCACATGAGCACATTCTACAGAGGAACCACTGAGAGCACCACCCACCTCACCACCCACATGAGCACATTCTACAGAGGAACCACTGAGAGCACCACCCACCTCACCACCCACATGAGCACATTCTACAGAGGCACCACTGAGAGCACCACCCACCTCACCACCCACATGAGCACATTCTACAGAGGCACCACTGAGAGCACCACCCACCTCACCACCCACATGAGCACATTCTACAGAGGAACCACCCACTCACCCACATGAGCGACACATTCTACACCACTGAGAGCACCACCTCACCACCCACATGAGCACATTCTACAGAGAGAACCACCCACATGAGCACTCGAGGAACCACTGAGCACCACCCACCTCACCACCCACATGAGCATTCTTCTACAGAGGAACCACTGTGAGCACCACCCACCTCACCACCCACATGAGCACATTCTTCATTGGCACCACTGTTTGCAACACCCACCTTAACACCCGCCATGAGCACATTCTACAGAGGAACCACTGAGAGCACCACCCACCTCACCACCCTGAGCACATTCTACAGAGGCACCACTGAGAGCACCACCCACCTCACCACCCACATGAGCACATTCACAGAGGAACCACTGAGCACCACCCACCTCACCACCACATGACCACATTCTACAGAGGCACCACTGAGAGCACCACCCACCTCACCACCCACATGAGCACATTCTACACAGGAACCACTGAGAGCACCACCCACCTCACCACCCACATGAGCTACATATCTTACAGAGGAACCACTGAGAGCACCACCCACCTCACCACCCACATGAGCACATTCTACAGAGGAACCAATGAGAGCACCACCCACCTCACCACCCACATGAGCACATTCTACACAGGAACCACTGAGAGCACCACCCACCTCACCACCCACATGAGCACATTCTACAGAGGAACCACTGAGAGCACCACCCACCTCACCACCCACATGAGCACATTCTACAGAGGAACCACTGAGAGCACCACCCACCTCACCACCCACATGAGCACATTCTACACAGGAACCACTGAGAGCACCACCCACCTCACCACCCACATGAGCACATTCTACACAGGAACCACTGAGAGCACCACCCACCTCACCACCCGCCATGAGCACATTCTACAGAGGAACCACTGAGAGCACCACCCACCTCACCACCCACATGAGCACATTCTACAGAGGCACCACTGAGAGCACCACCCACCTCACCACCCACATGAGCACATTCTACAGAGGAACCACTGAGAGCACCACCCACCTCACCACCCACATGAGCACATTCTACAGAGGCACCACTGAGAGCACCACCCACCTCACCACCCACATGAGCACATTCTACAGAGGCACCACTGAGAGCACCACCCACCTCACCACCCACATGAGCACATTCTACAGAGGCACCACCCACCTCACCACCCACATGAGCACATTCTACAGAGGCACCACTGAGAGCACCACCCACCTCACCACCCACATGAGCACATTCTACACAGGAACCACTGAGAGCACCACCCACCTCACCACCCGCATGAGCACATTCTACACAGGAACCACTGAGAGCACCACCCACCTCAGCACACATGAGCACATTCTACAGAGGCACCACTGAGAGCACCACCCACCTCACCACCCACATGAGCACATTCTACAGAGGCACCACTGAGAGCACCACCCACCTCACCACCCACATGAGCACATTCTACACAGGAACCACTGAGAGCACCACCCACCTCACCACCCACATGAGCACATTCTACAGAGGCACCACTGAGAGCACCACCCACCTCACCACCCACATGAGCACATTCTACAGAGGAACCACTGAGAGCACCACCCACCTCACCACCCACATGAGCACATTCTACACAGGAACCACTGAGAGCACCACCCACCGCACCACCCACATGAGCACATTCTACAGAGGCACCACTGAGAGCACCACCCACATCACCACCCACATGAGCACATTCTACAGAGGCACCACTGAGAGCACCACCCACCGCACCACCCACATGACCACATTCTACACAGGAACCACTGAGAGCACCACCCACCTCACCACCCACATGAGCACATTCTACAGAGGCACCACTGAGAGCACCACCCACCTCACCACCCACATGAGCACATTCTACAGAGGAACCACTGAGAGCACCACCCACCTCACCACCCACATGAGCACATTCTACACAGGAACCACTGAGAGCACCACCCACCGCACCACCCACATGACCACATTCTACAGAGGCACCACTGAGAGCACCACCCACCTCACCACCCACATGAGCACATTCTACAGAGGCACCACTGAGAGCACCACCCACCTCACCACCCACATGACCACATTCTACAGAGGAACCACTGAGAGCACCACCCACCGCACCACCCACATGAGCACATTCTACACAGGAACCACTGAGAGCACCACCCACCGCACCACCCACATGAGCACATTCTACAGAGGCACCACTGAGAGCACCACCCACCTCACCACCCACATGAGCACATTCTACAGAGGCACCACTGAGAGCACCACCCACCTCACCACCCACATGACCACATTCTACAGAGGAACCACTGAGAGCACCACCCACCTCACCACCCACATGAGTACATTCTACAGAGGCACCACTGAGAGCACCACCCACCTCACCACCCACATGAGCACATTCTACAGAGGCACCACTGAGAGCACCACCCACCTCACCATATACACCACCAGCCTCACCAGAGCACATTCTACAGAGGCACCACTGAGAGCACCACCCACCTCACCACCCACATGAGCACATTCTACACAGGAACCACTGAGAGCACCACCCACATGAGCACATTCTACAGAGGAACCACTGAGAGCACCACCCACCTCACCACCCACATGAGCACATTCTACAGAGGCACCACTGAGAGCACCACCCACCTCACCACCCACATGAGCACATTCTACAGAGGAACCACTGAGAGCACCACCCACCTCACCACCCACATGAGCACATTCTACACAGGAACCACTGAGAGCACCACCCACCTCACCACCCACATGAGCACATTCTACAGAGGCACCACTGAGAGCACCACCCACCTCACCACCCACATGAGCACATTCTACAGAGGAACCACTGAGAGCACCACCCACCTCACCACCCACATGAGCACATTCTACAGAGGCACCACTGAGAGCACCACCCACCTCACCACCCACATGAGCACATTCTACAGAGGAACCACTGAGAGCACCACCCACCTCACCACCCACATGAGCACATTCTACAGAGGCACCACTGAGAGCACCACCCACCTCACCACCCACATGAGCACATTCTACAGAGGCACCACTGAGAGCACCACCCACCTCACCACCCACATGACCACATTCTACACAGGAACCACTGAGAGCACCACCCACCTCACCACCCACATGAGCACATTCTACAGAGGCACCACTGAGAGCACCACCCACATGAGCACATTCTACAGAGGCACCACTGAGAGCACCACCCACATGAGCACATTCTACAGAGGAACCACTGAGAGCTCCTTTCAGCTGCATCACTGTGTGGGGCGAAAGCTGCACTGACCACAACAGGAGAGCCCTGCAGTGAGTGGTGCACCAGTGATGAGGAAGATCATTGGTGCACCACTCCCCTCCCTGCAAGACATATACACCACCCGCCTCACCATATACACCACCCGCCTCACCATATACACCACCAGCCTCACCATATACATCACCCGCATCACCATATACACCACCCGCCTCACCATATACACCATCTGCCTCACCATATACACCACCTGCCTCACCGTATACACCACCTGCCTCACCATATACACCACCCGCCTCACCATATACACCACCCGCCTCACCATATACACCACCCGCCTCACCGTATACACCACCCGCCTCACCGTATACACCACCTGCCTCACCTGCAAAGCCATCACAATTGTGAGTGATGCAAGTCATCCCCCACACAATCTGTTCAGCCTCCTGCCCTCCAGGAGGAGATACAGGAGCCTCTGTTCCCCCACCACCAGACTCACTAATAGCTTCATCCACCAGGCTGTAAGGATGATGAACTCTCTCTCCTCTCTACCCACCAAGAACATTTGGACTTTTCCATTTATTATTATTTACTTGGGAGTGAGGAACACAGTTTCAATTATTCATATGTTTTATATGAAGTATTGACAATAAACTGTCGATCAGCATGCTGTTGCCATGGTTACACAATGCTCTAGTCTGGATTTTCACTTCTCTTAAACTCACAGTATGCAACTTTTCAGTTTGAAAGTCCACCACCTACTCTCCATGGAGATTGTTTTTATTCCCAGCGTTAAAACTACCCGTCTGCCCTTCAGAAATGACCTGACCATGATCTGAGCTGTAGCTGGGAATTGTGTGGTCACCTGCTTGGATGAGGTAAATATGTTTAATGCTACACTATGTAACATCCACGTGAGGCAATAACACTCCATGGAGACAAGCAAATTGTGTACTCTCCACCAGAAATGTTCCACAGAGCATTTAAGTGAAACGGTTCTTTCACACGTTCAAACACAACCACAGGGGAACATGTTTCTGCCGGTACATTATGGCCATTTGAGTTTGATGTGCGTGTTCAGAAACAAGAGTTTTTTGAGTAAAGACATTTCAGGAACTCACATGTTGGTGCTTATTGTGCATAAAATGGAAGTCATAACAAGGAACTTCGAAAGGTCGTGCATTGTTTCATGATAATTACGGTGATTTGACAGGATAATAGGCTTTGTGTTTTGGTTCTCAATTCTGTTCAACGTCACCATTCGATTGTCATCATTTCACAGACGTTTCAGTGAGCTTAATGTTAAACCAGTGGAGATTTTAAGATGCTTTAACCTTTTTACATAGTTTTTGCTGATCGGTATCACCCTTCTTTCGAGAAAATTAGTATATTCTGAATTGAGACTGAGTAGCTAATGATCAAGATCTGCTTGGGTCTTTTTAACGCAGAAATCTACCACCAGTCCTGCCATTAAAAGCGTGTGGTAGGGAGAAGCCAGGCTGTTGAATTGAATGTTTCTTGTTTTGTTTTTTGTCATATTGCCCATGCCAAATAGTTTCTTATTTTGTTTCTTTGTTTTCTACTCCATCAGGTTTATTTAGTGAGTTTATATATAGAGTTTTTTTTTTTTAAATAACCCACACAGCAGAACACTGAAGGTGTATTTTTTTTAAAAATAATTTTTTTTTTTTTTTTTTTATTTATTTTTTTTTTTAACCTTTATTTACCCAGGAAAGTCCCATTGAGATTACTAATCTCTTTTTCAAGGGAGTCCTGCCATGCACACATCACTTTCATACTAGGCAATGTGGGTGAAGTGTCTTGCCTAAGGACACAACAACAGTTTTTGTGACTGCCGCCCCACTGTGGCACCTGGAATTCCCAGTGGTCTCCCATCCAAGTACTACCCAGGCCCGGCCCTGCTTAGGTCATAATCATAATATATATCTGCATACTGCATTATACCTCTATGTAATAAGTCTATGTCCAGTGTGTCTGATTCTTTAAAGCAGGGGTGTCCAAACTTTTTTCATTGTGGGCCACATATTAAAACACAGACCAGTGTGAGGGCCGATCGGGGGTCATAAACTGGTGGTCAAAACAGTGGGTAATTCAAATCTGTGC
>CM068345.1:44771421-44921421 GCA_034769755.1 Odontamblyopus lacepedii | reverse complement strand
GTGACAGGAATAGGGTAAATGTGCCTGGGTGGAGGTGCTTGGTGTAGGGTGGAGAATGTGCCTAGTGCATGTGAGCCTTGTACAAAGCTGCAGTGTCCTGGTGCTGCAGGTTGAACTCTGTATGTGTGTGTGTGTGTGTGTGTGTGTGTGTGTGTGTGTGTGTGTGTGTGTGTGTGTGTGTGTGTGTGTGTGTGTGTGTGTGTGTGTGTGTGTGTGTGTGTGTGTGTGTGTGTGTGTGTGTGTGTGTGTGTGTGTGTGTGTGTGTGTGTGTGTGTGTGTGTGTGTGTGTGTGTGTGTGTGTGTGTGTTTGCAGGCCTGGAAGCCACACCTCATGGGCCGACAGGGCTGTCCTCAGAACTCCCGCAGAGCCGCACTCTACCAGAGGACTCAGCCTCTACAAGGTACTGTACTCACTACTGCACTACTGCAGTACTGCACTCACTACTGCAGTACTGCACTCACTACTGCAGTACTGCACTCACTAGTGTGCAAAAGCCCAGGGTCTAGGCAGAAGTGCTGTGGCTGTACTCAATCTGTGTCCCCAGATATGAGGTAAACATGTTCTAGCTTCTAGTGTTGTAACAATATTCAAGTCTCACGATACCATATGGTCACAGTCTGAACCTCATGGTGCAATATTGTGATATCGTGGGAAAGCTCACGATATTACGATTTTCTACATAATAACAAGAGTGACTCTAAAACGCTTTGACCAGTCATTTGGTACAACATTTATTGTGATTAGGGATGAAACGATATCCAAATCTCTCTGGACGATATTTTCACCATATACATCTCACTGTACCAGATTTATTACAATATTTTGTGGAGGCGCAAAACTACGCCTAAACTTTTTCCTCTAAAAATGCCTTGACAGACTTAATCCACAGAATGAAGATGTAAAAGTGCTTAGAACAGTTATTTCTTCCTGTCGTCTGCACTGAAACGGAGCAAAGGATCATGGTCTATGTAGTTCCCTCTGTTTTTTCTTAGCTATTTCTGCATCAGAACTGTTCATTTAAGCAAAGAGACTTGTGATTCGATATATTGTGATGGTCCACGATATTATTGTGAGACCTTTGACGATACGATATCACCATATCTCGTTTATTGTTACATCCCTAATAGCTTCTACTGACATCAATTGTTATGCTGATTTATTCTTATTCAAAAAGATTTGAGATGATGGACAGGGTAGAAAGCAGAATGAGCCTCATGAGTTTCTCGTTCGGTTGCCAGTTCCTACAATTAAATTCCAGTTGGAAACCTGCAGCCAGTCATTAATGTGCTAGTGCAGCCTGTGGAGGTGCTGAGCTTCAGTGGACTCCTCCCTCCACAGGACCATGAGCTGCTGTGATGTGTGTGTGCAGGCCGAGCAGTGGACAGCAACAGGCTGAAGCAGAAGTGGACCGCCAGGCCCCCGGGCAAACAGCAGGGTCCCAGCTCTGGCACCCAACACAAGAGCACAGCCGGCAAACACTGACAGGGTCTGACGCAGTCTACACGAGGAAAGTGCACTGACAATCTGCCCACAAACTGAACTGCTGAAGAAAAAAGCACAAGAATTCAAATGTCCTTAAAGACACTGTACCAGATTTTTATCGGGTTAAAAACATGATTAAAAACAGAACTTTTTTTTGGTTTACAGCATCTCCTCTCCTAGCATATTCCTCATTAACTCCACACAGAAGCCATTGTAGAGTCACCGTAATGCACAAACAACAACTAGAATGCTAACAGCGCACCAGGCTTACTTCATGCTTTGCGGACAATAATAATCCGTGCACAGACGGCACACAGGGGCCTTGATTTGACCTGATCGATCTAAACGAGGGGCAAAGACAAATCTGACTTGCTAGAGGAAAATAATTGGGTATAGTCCATTTAAAAATGTAATCAGATTTTTAGACATGGAAAACATTGACCCAAACAGGGGGCATCAGATCAGAATTACTCAAACATGAATGAAACAAGCACAACAGAATATGGCCCTTTGGGTTATTATTATATTACAGGAACGTAACTCATGAATTTATAGTGAAGCTGGTTGGGTTCCATTGGGCTATATTTAATTTTGTTCGTACGGTAAAGGAGGCAACTTAGACTTCTGAAGAGATAAAGACAGATATTATGTACATGTTTTGCCAAAGTTTGGACCCCAGCAGTGTGGAGCACATTATGGACAGGTGGAGATCATATGTATATGCAAGAGATACGTAAGTGGGTTGGACAACATGACAAAGAGGAACACCTTAATAGTTTATTTTTAGATTGCCCCTAGACTGGACAGCTCATGTTGAGAGGAAAAGTAACCCAAAAGAGTGATAAAGTCCACTACTTCCTGACCACTGTTTTACACTAAAGACACCCAACCTTTTTTTCTAACCTTAACCATATCAGATTTGTAGCTAATCTTCACCAAGCATCTCAAAAGGGAACTCTGGCATATTTGAAGCTAAAGTCCATTGCTAGAGTTGGTTGAATACAGTCAGAAGCCAAAAAACGGACACTGAAGAAGCTTAACACCACTTTAACCCATCTGACAACAGCCACGAGTCTAACAAACCAAACGCTCTGCCTGGTTCACTCATTAGTGTCTGGAAACGTTAGAAAACATCTTTATAAGCACCTCACACTTCCCTCTGCTGATTTCCCACTGCACAGGACAAAGCCCAAAAGACTCCAGAGGCGGCGAGAGGCTCGAGCCGCCAGAAGCAACAAGTGAGAATCGAGAATCGGTTCAGGAATGTATTTTTTTAAGCATTTTTCAAAAAAATATAATTCACTCATAAACGGGATTAGAAACGACATCGGCGATCGAGTCTTTTGGGCTTTGGTGCAGTGGGAAATCAGCAGAGGGAAGTGTGAGGTGCTTATAAAGTTGTTTTCTAACGTTTCCAGACACTAATGAGTGAACCAGAGCGTTTGGTTTGTTAGACTCGTGGCTGTTGTCAGATGGGTTAAAGTGGTGTTCAGCTTCTTCAGTCTGAAGCAAATTGTCGTTTTACATGGAAGTTCAGAACTTGCCCCCATCACTACACTAGTTTGTTGCCTTGACAGACTCACTGCCACAGTGAGATCTCCACTGAGGAAACACTGATCTGTGCCGTTTTTTGGCTTCTGACAGAATTCAACCACCTCTAGAAACGGACTTTAACTTCAAACGTGCCAGAGATCCACTTTAATCTTGAAAATGCAGGCCTATGTTTTTTTATTTGTTTTAAACAGCGGATTTACCTGTGCAAGGAGAGCAGAGCAGAGGGAGTTCCTTTCAAACTAGAAATGAAATCTTTTGGTCTTTAAATGTCTTTGAAGAGCTTCTAGTTGAAACTGTATCACCTTTAATAGATAAAGAACTAAGGCGACTTCTGATACAAAGTGTTATAAAGTAAAGTCATGACAAATGCCGAGGTGTGGGTGGAGTAGTGTAATGTATGTGACAATATTGATGGTTTGACCAAAATGCTGCAACACTGTGTTAATATTGTAAAGATATTCAAAGTTAAAGGGGCAGTTTGTAATTTTGGACATACGGCCTCATTTCCTCGTGAGCCAGAGTGTTGGAGACGTGTGGAGACACTTTTTGAAATATTCCATCCAGTCCTTGTATTTGGAGAGGTGCTGGTGCTAGGCTAGTGCAGGTCAATGGCCACAGTCGTCCTGCCACTAAAACAGTCTTACCCACTCCACAGAGCACCCGAGACAAAACTATTAGAACTCTAGACTGTCCATGTGGATGTCTGTGTCCAGAGAATCAATAGAATTTTAGAAGTAAAACCAACCGTTGCATTTGAAGGAATTATGTCTGAGCAGCAGCAGCAGCAGTGAGTTGTACTTCCTGATAGAAAGCTCGGCAGCAGCGGACTGATATATCAATCAATGAATCAAACTTTATTCGTAGAGCGCTTTTCATACAAAAAATGCAACACAAAGCGCTTTCCAGTAATTAAAAAAGAACAATTTGACATTCTTTCCCAACAAAACTAAGCTAAACAGGTGAATCTTGACATTACTATCTGTGACATGACTAGGCCTATCTTTTTTACTCCTAACTGAATCTGATCTGGGATGCCAAACACATCATAACAAAACACAGTACACATAATGACAAGATGACAACGAAGGCGTGGGATACGGGGTGCTTAGTTTTATTTCAGACATTATTCTGTGGACACAGACGTTCACAGGGACAGTCTGGAGCTCTAATAGTTTCCTCGGGTCTGTGGAGTGGGTCAGACTGTTTTTAGTGGCAGGACGACTGTGGCCATTGACCTGCACTAGCCCAGCACCAGCACCTCTGCAAATACAAGGACTGGAGGAAGATTTCAAAAAGTGTCTCCACACGTCTCCAACACTCTGGATCACGAGGAAATGAGGCCCTATGTCCAAACTTCCAAACTGTCGCTTTAAGGTTATTATAAATAGTGACCGATAGGGGCTTTGCTTTGACTGATGCTGTTTAGAAACCAGAGCAGCCAATTTTGTAACATAACCACAGCCCTGTTTCACTTCAAACTCTTAAGAATGTGCTCATGTTATGTGCAGTGTGATGCTCTCCTCGCACAAGTGTCTAAATAAAACCAAATTACATCAAATCAAGCCATGGAGAATGGGCCTGCTGGAAACTGAACATGGATGTCCCATATATGTGTGGCTGATTGCTTCCTAGATCCCACACTAACTCGAACTTATTTAGTGTTTTTATGACCTGCTGTTGACACATGGACACTTATTATTCACTTGTGCTACTGGAGCATAAATGTCTCTTTTTGTGTTTTGTGAGGATAGTGCTGAATGATGGTGGATGTGGATGGATTAGTCTAATAAAAAACTCCAGAAAACCGGTTGAATGTGTGATTTACTCAGTAGGGTGGAGTGAAAAAACTCTTTTTTCCAGATCATTTTTGGATAGTAATAAAAAGTTGCCGACACATTCAGTGAGTAACATACCAAAAATTAAACATTTTGCAGCAGATCTTTAGTCTCCACATTTTATTATTTTGAACAAAATAACCAAATCACAAAAAAACAGAAGTTACTAAACACAGTTATAAGGATTTTATTTTTACAAAATGAACTGGTCCACACTAACATGGTAACTATTAGGAACCATATGTTTTAAAGAAAAACACAGGTAAACTCTTTGTATGTAAAAATCATGTTGGGTTTTGGTGTCACATTTCACTACTGGTATTTTAGAATGAAAAACTGCAAATGTCAAAAAAAAACTGAATGATGTAAAATGTCTATACTTATTTTACAGTGTGCATGTCTGAACATCGTGATGGATTTACTCGAGGTTGGCTGGAATCCAGGTCAAACATGGCAAAACTAGATTCAAGATCTCAACATAGTCTGTAGATTATATAGACTTTTACATAGACTTTTACATAGACTTTTACATAGACTTTTACATCGACTTTTACATCGACTTTTACATAGACTTTTACATCGACTTTTACATCGACTTTTACATAGACTTTTACATAGACTTTTACATCGACTTTTACATAGACTTTTACATCGACTTTTTCAATGTTTTTGTTACTTGTTCTGTTAGTATTTAGTTTTATGAACGGTAAAATAAGTATAGATGTTTTTTCAGCATCAGTATGGACTAGTTGATGTTGTAAAAAAACATAACTGTTATTTTAATAACCTCTGTTTTTTGTGATTTGGTTATTTTGGCCAAAATAGCCCATATTCCCCCGTTTATTCAGGTCTGTTGTGGAGACTGAAGATTTGCTTCAAAATGTTTACTTCTTTGGTATGTTACTCACTGAATGTTGGCAACTTTTTCACACTATCGAAATTTGATCTGGAAAAAAGAGTTTTTTTTACACCACCCTATTACTCAGAATACAGTGGAACACACACTTGTTTTAAATACATTTTATTCAAAGAGGTTGGTGCCACCTGCATTACCTTAGGTCATTCTGCACAAGCACATCCACATTATGGTTTAATGACATTTTACACAAAAATATGGAGTTAATATGATTGATTCAGGAGCAGGATCACGCCTCAACCTCCCCCAGCTTCTCTCCAGCCAACCATCGCTCAACCACCCCTTCAGTTACCCAGAAGCCCTATTTATACAGGCCCATCCAGACATCTCCGCTCTCTTCACCCCGTGTCTCTTGTCCGTCTTTCAGCCTGAAGAAACCATCATCTACAGAGGGACGGAGGACCTGAATCGACTGGGCTGAGCGTCTGAGACAGACCCCCCACCCTGAGTTTCTACCCAGCCGTGTAAACTGTCTAAATCTGTCCAAATCATCAACAAATATCTTTATCGTATACCATTGTGTGGCATGGTCCTTGCTGAATCATTTCCTACCCCTGTTTGACTGCATCTCCGAAATAGTCCCAAAACAGCCCCAAACCACTTCCCAAAACCCGCAATAACCTCACCTTCTCCACTGTCTCCTCCTCCTTCCACCTCTGTAACCTTGGCCTCATCTCTGAGCAAACCCTCTCCTATGAACACCACATCAAACACATCACCTCCGGAACATCCTCGCCTGCTGAAACCCTCAGCCACACCTTTGTCACCTCCCACCTCAACTACTGCAATAGCCGGCTCTACTCTTCACCCTCCAAACTCCTCAATAGACTCCAGTAGGCCTCCTCACCCGCACCTCCTCCCATGAACACATCATCCCTGTCCTCAGAGATCTTCACTGGCTCCCCATCCCTTAGCACATCCAATTCAGGGTCCTCAACAATCCAATCCAAGTCCCTCCATGACCTGGTCCCCACCTCCCTCTCTGAGCTCCTCCACCACCACACCCTCCCCCGTGCCCTCCGATCAGCTGACACCAACCTTATCCACACTCCCCAGAATTTTAAAAGCCCTGAAAACCCATCTCTTTAAAACCACCTTTCATGAACTCTTTTAACTTATCTTATTTGTTTGCCTTTATTTGTCTCTTCGTGTAAAGTCTCTGAGTATCTTGAAAAGCGTGTTATATATTAATGTTATTATCATTATTATTATTATTATTATTATCATCATTATTATTATTATTATTATTATTATTATTATTATTATTATTATTATTATTATTATTATTATTATTAAATCTCCAAAACGGGTCCAAATAAAAAGCAGAGGCACTTCATGATGAATGGCACAGAGTAGGGTCCAGTCCAGCACGCGGACTCGTGTCTGAACTAAACAGTTCAGTTTAGAGTTAGGATCTCACTCCTCAATCCTCCTGCTGTGAGGAGGACCGTGTGGGCTGGAATCTTCAGAAAAGGAGCCAAACTATATTCAACAGCGGCCGCGCTCATTGGCACAATTACGCACGGTCCATGTTTATGTGTAGCTCCTCGAAAATGACACGGTGAATGTGGCCGTAGTCCCAGAGCCACTGCAGGATCCGTGCCCTCCAGGCTGACGTTCCGTGCCCGCTCTGTGTCCTCAGAAGGCGGTGGAGCGCGCACACACCAGGCTGTCATCGTGCGTCATGTTCCACATGCGGAGCAGCTCCTGCGCGCTCAGTTTATGCACCACTATGAGCTGTTTGTAGAAGCAGGGCTCGTGGTTCATGGGACTCAGCCTCCTCCGCGTCACCCCGAATGTCCTGAAGCCCGCATGGGCCTCCGGGGCAGTGCCCAGCCGCTGCAGGCACATGCCTAAAAACACATCGTCTATTGGGTACAGCTGCACCGCCTCCGAGGCAGCGAACAGGCTACGCGCCAGAGCCCCGGACATGAGGAAGCCCCTCCGCCCGCGTACGGTGGGTACGGCCCGTCGTACAGCTCTTTGGGGATGTAGTACTTGCTTTGCCGGTTCCGAATCGGGCCCGCCTTGAAGATGATGTCGCCCACGAAGAGCCGCTCGTCCCTCCGCTCCTCGGTCTTGAACCGTACGAGCTCCAGCAGATTGTGCGTGTTGACGAAGACATCATCGTCCCCTTGAAGATGAAGCGCGTGCTTGGACAGTATATGTTGAACCACTTGAGGAAGTTGACCTCTTTGAGGGTCAGGTTAAAGAAGGTGTCCATAAAGTCCCACTGCAGAATGTCTCCGTACAGCCGGTCCTCGTACTCCAGCAGCCGCTGCAGGTTCCGGGAGTCCTTCCCCGTGGACGCGGTCCCGAGAAGAAACACGGTCCGGACACTGCCGTCCTCGGTCTCGTACTCGCGGCCCCAGGTGAGACGCACGGCCTCGCGCCGGTCATGCTGCTCTATCACGGATTTGACCACGATGAGCAGGTGCACGTGTCCGCGCGCACACTTCTCCGGGTGGTTGATGCGCATCGGGAAGTAGCGGCAGTGTTTCCGCAGAACGAACTGGTGAAACCTGGAGTCCAGGCGGCGGAACCAGTCCTGAGACCTCACGGACGCGTTCTCATTGCAGTTCAGAACCTGCGCGTCCCAAGACGCGGTAGTGCCGTTGGATGAGCGCAGTGCGCCCTGCTCCGTGGGGCCCTCTGTGCTCACACTGTGCTTGAATGAGAAGCAGTCCGAGCCGCACCAGGCTCTGGGGCCGCCCGCCTTCAGCCCCAGTGCGTCCTTCTCCGCGAGCCGGTGGAGCATGAGGAAGGATGCAAAGACCAGGGACAGGCTCAGCACTGGCTTCAGCAGACCCAAAACGAGCCGCTTCCTACGGATCCAGTGACTCATGTCTCCGCGCCCCTCGCGCATCCAGCCGGACTCCCGGAGCCGCGCGCCACGGCTCCAGGTGTGACCGGTGAGCACGGTGCAGAGCTGTGGAACTGAGTGAGGAGCGGCGGGATGGACCCTCCTCTAGAGTCGAGATGGGACCAGCCCCCCGCGAGGTGTGCCCACAGTCACATGACACGGACACCCTCATTGGGACAGTGCGCGCGCGGAGCACCCAAGTCTCACAAAGTTTTAACGAACAGCCGTGAAAACGGAGGAGGATTGTACAGTAGTGCGTGTGCAGGCAGGACCCTCTCACATGTCCGCGCCATCACACTGTCCCCACAGAAACGTCCCCCAGATACACGGACAGAGATGTGCCTAACTTTAGGTCTACCCCGAAACCAGCAGGTCATCGAGTGTCTGGCGCCACCTAGCGGACAGTCCAAGTGAACGCAGCTGATCTCTGACAGGCGGCTCTCACCGGCTCTCTGCTCCAGACTGAAGAGCATCTTTAGAATGGTGCCCCTCTGCTCGGCGGTGTCAGTGTTTGCACATGAGCAATAGCACCATATACACTACAGGCTGGACTATGGCACGATTCTGTGATTTGACACAGTTTTAACCAGACAGGACACTTGGACACAAAAAGAGTAAGGGAACATATCAACAAGACACAAAAATAAAATTTAAATGTTAAAAGCAACAGTAAGGAAAGCCTACATTTAGCTACAGGACAAAACAATAAATAATACAACAATTCTGGTACTTTCAGAAAAACAAACACAATTAAAGCCGCAAACGGCGTCGAATGGCCCTCGCCCGCCCCGCCTCAGACGCCGTGTCTAGCAAACCCACACTAACCCAACCAAACCAAAAACCCAACTTTAGGTCTAAATATAACCCTAACCTTAAACTACTCGTAACCCTAACAACAGCCTCAACCCCAACTCTAACCTTATCCCTTAACCTATATCACTCCTGACCTAAGCCTACCATTTGTATCAAGACTTCCATTTTGTCCACCCAGGTCAACATATGTTTTTTGCGGAGTCTTTGCGCTCCTGCTGGCCAACCGTGAAAAATGCCCCAAATCAGTCATGTTTGATTTTGCTTTTAGTTGTTCATAGAATTTAATTCCCAAATTTGGTATAAGTCTGATGTGGTAGGGGGCGCTATAGTGGACACTTTCCATATGCTTTATAGTGTATTGTATTCAGGCTGAGGGCAGCATAAGTGATTCAAATTTCAGCACGATCGGAGTAAACATGTGCGTGTATCATTGTATAAAATATTATTTGGGGCAGTTTTGCGCCCCTGCTGGCCAACAGTGAAAAATACGGCATGTCCATAATTGCTCGTAGTCATGCATAGAATTTCATTCCCAAATTTGGTGCAAATCCAATAATGTTGGCATTTCATGTTTAGGATAGGGGGCGCTATAGTGTAATTTTTCATATACATTATAGTGTATTATATTCAGGCCGAGATCAGCATCAGTGACCAGACTAAGCTTGTGCATGTAAAATTTGTTTAAATACTTGCCCTCGCTTGCACTTGCTGCACTCACGGGGGCGCTATTCCTCCCCATTTTTCTAGGCCAGCAGGGCTGTGGTGCGTAAACTTCTTTTTTTGTCCATTATCATTTTTATGTCTGTCTCAACTTTGACCAGTTGGAGGCGCTAACGCATCTTTTTTGTAGATGGCTGTGTTACAGTTTTTTCCAATTGTTTACACACAATTTTGAAAACAGGGCTCTTTTTTTCTAAACTCCTCACACAATTAACCAAAGTACAGAACACAACAGAACACTCAGCAAAACGGAATATTTCAGTCAAAACTATAAACAAGTTGATAAAAACCTTATAATGTTCTCCTAACACAAACACATTATTTCAGTGATTCTACACCGTCTACATCTTATACACACTAACACAAGACATTCAAAATACATCTGTAAAAACCCTTTTACATTATATGAATCTTTTTCACAAATATTTGAGAGCATTAGGATAATTTAGATCACAAAATATTTTGACGAACCTTCTTAATGATGACTATAAGATATACAGAGAAAATGTACAATGAAGCAATGCACACAACTGCTGCAGGCTGAACAGTATTTATGTACTTTACCATATGTTCAGTTACAGGTCAGTCAATGGGGCAAAGACTAAATTGTAGTTCTTACAGCTATAAATTGTAGATACTGTAAATAAAAATCTGTCGACAAATAAAAAGTCCATCCTGTACACTTACAGTGATGAAGAAAAACTAAAGCAACAATACAACAACACAATACAATACAATAATACTCTAAGCATCTCTACGTCCGGCTGGATCAGGCCACAAGATTTGGTCTACGTCACAGGCGATGTCTTCATTAGCAAGGCACCGCTGGAAGAAACGCCTTGTGTGGCTTAATCCATCCGTGCACAGAGGCTGCTTCAGTAAGGTCACAGGCCTGGTCCATGGCCTCAATAAGGGGACACGGTCATATGGCTGAAGGTCGATACCTTCCACCGCCAAGCAGAAAAAAACTCCTCGATTGGGTTGAGGAAGGGGGAGTATGGTGGAAGGTATAGGACAGCAAAATTAGGTGGTCTTGGAACCAATTTTGGACCAGAGCAGATCGGTGAAATGAAACATTGTCCCAAACGACAATGTACCGCATCTGGTCCTCTTGGTTTAAATCTGTGATCTCGTGGATTCTGTCAAGAAATGCCAGTATTAGATTGGTGTTATAGGGTCCCAGATGAGCATGGCGGTGGAGGACTCCATTTTGGGTAATAGCAGCAGAGGTGATGTTACTCCCTCACTGCCCAGGGACATTGGTGATTGCCCTGTGTCCAGTTACATTTCTCCCTCTTCTTCTTGTCTTTGAGAGGTTAAATCCTGCCTCATCCACATATATAAATTCATGTTGGACGGCCTCTGCATCAATCTGCAAGACTCTCTGAAACACCGTAAAAAACACAGTCATTTTACATGTAAAAAGGTTGTGTGCACACAAACACACACAGAGTACAATGCCACACCATAGTAAGTTTTACTGTAAAATACCTCCACATACACATTACGCAGGTGTTTCACCCTCTCAGAATTTCGGTTAAATGGTACTTTATACAACTGTTTCATGTGTACTTGTTTTTTTTTAAGATCCGAGCTGTTGACAGAGACACTGCATGAATGTTATTGAAAACTGTGTCATTATTGATCATACTGGCTTGTATCTCTCGGAGCCTGATGCAGTTGTTGGCCAAAACCATGTTCACGATGGCCATCTCTTGTGCCTCAGTGAATAAACGGCCCCTTCCACCTCGGGGCCCTAGACCCGCAATCCTACATTAGACAGAATCATTAGATTGTTCTGTATGTAGACAAAAATCACATGTAGTTTACTGTAAAATGTTCCAGGAAAGGATAGTAAAAGTGGTGAAACTGTAATACAGGAAGCAGTTTCACTGTACAGTGAGTGAGTTTATCTGTTTTCTTGACGAAATGTTCTAATGACTGATGCCACTGTCTGTCTGCTCAGGTTTGGCTGGACTCTCAGTCCTGCTTCCCTCATTCTAAGTCCATGGTTTATAACGTGGTCAATGAGTGTTGCCCGGACATCTGCATTTATATTTGGTCCTCTTCTTTGTTCTGGTTCTGGTGCTCTTACTCTCACTTGACCTCTGCCTCTTTCTTCTCCTCCTCTTTGACCTCCTCTCATTCTCACTCTTCTTCCTCCAGCTCTTTCCATTTTTGTAGATAAAGTGGGTGAGCTCATCTGCTGCCTCAGCATTTATACTTTACCTGAGTGCTGCATTTTCAATGAAGCACTTATGTGTTTCCACACCTGGTGGATGTAATTGGCCACTTTGTTCATTAGTGTCGTCACTGGCAGCCAGAACTTTGTAATGAGAAGGAAGTCACCTCACAATCTTTATCTGGGTCTAAAGTGTGAAAATGTGTTTTAAGTTTTGAAAATCAGTGTGTGCAGTGTTTTGCAAAAAGTTTGAAGCTGAATTTGACTGTTTTGCTACTCTGGACAGGTGTTTTGCTTCTTGAGTGTTAAGATTTGTTAACCATCTGAAAATGAAAATTTTAGTGTGTAAACAATTGGAAAAAACTGTAAACGTTTCATACATTAAAATGCGGCTGAATTAGACGTCAGATGACATGATGAATTTCTTTTATTCCTGCATTTTTCGGGCTCCTTCATTGGATGTTAACTCGCTAAATGGACTGTTCCCGCTGTCTTGGAGCCAGTTGTCTTTGGACACCAAAGAACTTTCCGGGCCGAGCAAACGGATAGAGGATCTGGAGACGACGATTAATAAACTGCATGCGGAACTGAAAGAGAAACAGTCTCTCCTTGACCACTTTATGGAAATCGCTTTTAAACAGTGTCAGCGCATTAGCTCCATGTCCGCGCTTCATGACACCGTGGTCTGGGACCCCCACGCTCAGGTGGCTTGCTCAGGGGGGGCTCACCTCGGTCTCCTCGTGAACGCACGGGTCCTCTGCTCTGCCCTGCCCCATTACTCCATCCACGGCCCCTCTTCATCCGCCTCGGACCCGCCGCCTCGCCGCAGAATCCTCGCGCCCCTGTTTGCACCAACTACACTCTTAGTGGGCGATTCAGTCATAAGGAACTGCAGGTTTTTCAAGGCATCCACTCACTGTTTTCCCGGACCGCTTACACACTATTGGACAAACTGCCCGGTCTCCTACAAACTGCACCCCCACCGTAACACGACTCATTATTCCCGTAGGGACAAATGACATTACTCATGTAAGTCAGAGACAATCAGGCTGAACTTCTTGGACCTTTTTAATCTTTTATCTTTCTGTGGAAAATCTCTTTTATTTCCAGCCCACTCCCACACTCGGTTGTTTTAACAGGATTTCGGATCTCCACACTTGGCTCAAACACACTTCCTACAATTACAACTTTGGTTTTATTGACAAGTTTAATCTGTTCTGGTCCCGCTCCTCCTTCTACCAACGTGATGGTCTCCACATAATCCGACTTGACAACCGGTTTTTAACAGCTAACATTTATACCGTACAGACTCATATAATGTCTGGTATCATGGTTCCCCTCTGCAACTATACAGACCCTGTACCCACAAACTTTGGACTCCTAAACATCAGATCCCTCAACAATAAAACCTTCATCTGTCAGTACATCATCACCCACAACAGCTTGGACTTTTTGATTTTAACAGAAACTTGGTTGACACGAGGTGACTGTGCCGCGCTAACTGAAGCAACCCCCCTGACTACACTTTCCTCCACCAACCAGGACTGTCCGGTAAGGGAGGGGGGGCTGCAGCCATTTTTAAGAACACTTTTAAATGCACTCCCTGTTTTCATAATAATTTTAGTTCATTTGAGCATCTGTCTTTTATCATTTCTTCAAAAGATCCAATGTTTGTTTTAGTTATTTATAGACCACCTAAACCCAACCCTGTTTTTATTCAAGAATTTTCTGAACTTTCATCCCGGTGTATGGCCCTACACAACAAGGTTTTAATCGTAGCTGATTTTAACATTCATGTATGTTGCCCCCTCAAACCTCACCCCCTAAGCTCTGATTTTATGGAAATAAATGATTCACTCAGTTTATCCCAATTACTTACTGTTCCCACCCACTCAAAGGGCCATACACTGCATCTGGTTTTAACCCCTGAAGACCTAAGGGAAATTTTAGTACATTTCTCCACACCTGGATTTTTTTCTTAATTTTGCTTTTAAAACTGCCCCTTTTACCCTATAATGAAGTGTTCTACATCCTTTTTTCAGTACAGTCTGTTATTTCACAATCTGCTGCTGTAGTTGTGTCATGTGGCTGTAATAAAAACTACAGGACCAGGAATAGAAATGAAAAAAAAAAAACAGAAAATAAATTCACACGCTTTTATACAAAACACACAGCAAACATGTATAAACAACTTTTTGGACATAAATGCTTAATTTAGGGCCTTAGCTACAAAAACGCAAAATATCAAGTCTGTAATTAAATTTAAAATATCCTTACTGCCCTAAAAACAAAAAAAGTGCAATCGCTCCATTACTTTTCTGGTCCAGTCATGGAAACAGCTCCTGTAAAGTCCAGGGCCAGAGCACAGAACAGAGCCACAGCACTTCCTGCATTTCCATGGCGTTTATTACATTTGGATTTGTTAATTCTGAGTGAAATAAACCTTTCAAATAAAAATAGAAAGGGATGTGCAATTACACACACCAAGATGCGTAATTTGCCATGTGCGTGAGATTTAACTCCACTTAGAGCGTTTTTTTCCATCGCTATAAGCAAAAGCAGTTGAGAGGAGTCGACCATCTTGACTCACTTCACTCTTTGGCAAAGTTTTGGCCAATCAAAATGGACGGAGCGCATGAGTTTGGCAGAAAACAAAGCGTGAGTGTGACGTAGGATAAAGCCGCAGAAAGGTACGGAAACCTCTATGTCTGCACTTTCAGAGGGGAAAAAGGAAGTTTCTATCTTTTACGGTTAGAAAGTTCTGCGCGGTTACATAAAACATATTCCTCAGTATCGTACACAATACCGTAGGTCTTCAAGGGTTAACCTTTGGTCTCAGCCTGGAAAATCTTATCACTAAAGATATCTGTGTGTCAGATCACAAAGCAGTTTGATTTGATGTTGTTTTAACTCCCCAGTCCTTTAATCATGGTCCATCTTATTCACATGTTTTAACTCCTCCTCTACTCTTAATTTTACCCAGATTTTAAAATTTGCTTCTTTGACTTTTAACCCCAATTTTACCCTGGAGGAGCGGGACTTCTCCGTTTACCAAACCACTAATTCGATTTTAGATCCTATTGCACCTTTTAAAGAACGAAATCCAAATGGACCAGCCCCACCGTGGCTCAATGAAAATACACACAAGATAAAAAGAATGTGTAGACAAAATGAGCGAAAATGGAAAAAGGCCAGTTTAAATGTGTTCTGCCTCTCTTGGAAGGAAAGTTTAAAAAGTTACCAGCAAGCAGTGAAAGAAGCAAGGTCCATATTTTATTCCAACACCATTAGTAATAACAAGTCAAATCCTAGAGTTTTATTTCAGACTTTAGACTCAATCTCTAATCCTAAACCCTGTGTTTTTTCCACTGAACAATGTGAACTGTTTTTAAACAATTTTCAATCAATCAAACTTTATTTCTACAGCACCTTCCAACAGCCAAAGCCGACCAAAGTGCTGCACAACAATAAAAGCAAGATAAAAAACAATAAACATCACACACACAGGTCAACAAAGCACATTACACCAGTTAAAATAAAGAAAGCGTCACAGGGCCATTAAGTGTTAAAAGCCATTCTAAATAAGTAGGTTTTAAGTCAGTGACGGAACATAACTCAATGGGCAAAGAGTTCCAGAGTTTAGGACCGGCCACTGCAAAAGAACGATCACCCCACTGTTTGCACCAGGACTGGGGGACCTGCAGCAGATTTTGCCCAGCAGATCGTAGAGCTCTGCTGGGCTGGTGAGGGGTCAAAATCTCACACAAGTAGGAAGGTGCAAGACCACTGACTGCATTAAAAATAAACATCAAAATTTTAAAATGGATTCTGAACTGGACAGGGAGCCGGTGCCAGGAGGACAGGACAGGGGTGATGTGGTCATGTTTCCCACTGTTAGTGAGCAGACGAGCTGCAGCATTTTGCACGAGCTGTAAACGGTGAAGACCAGCTTGATTCATCCCCACATAGAGGCATTACAGTCGTCTATGCGGGAACTAACAAAGGCATGGACCTTAACCTTTGCCAGGAGGCGGAGCTGAAAGAAGCTTGTTCTGACCACAGAATCTATTTGTTGATCAAACTTTAGACTGCTGAATCCAATTTTACCCCCACATTTTTGACACCGTGGTTAAAGTGGGGCCCCAAAGCAACAAAACCAGGAGCTGAGATACTGGGCAGGTTGGATGGTCCAAACACAATGCATTCTGTTTTGCTCTCATTCAAACAGAGAAAATTCTGGGACAGCCACAGTTTAATATCGTGTAAACATCTGTTGATGGAATCCAGACTGTCAGAGGAATTAGGGACAATTGGCAGGTAGATTTGTAAATCATCCGCATACAGATGGAAGGACACATTGTGATTTGAGATAACTGCACCTAAAGGCAACATGTACAGGGAGAATAGAACAGGGCCCGAAATGGATCCCTGTGGCACACCAGAGGTCAAATTTTAGATCAGATTTTATCAGGAAAGTGTCTGACATCAGGAACCAAATATCTGCCCCGACCAGGTCACTTCTGTAAGTAGAGAACCTCAGGATTTTAATTGTTTTACTAATTTTATGCCTTTATCCCTTTCCCTAACCAATGTTTTAGCCCACATGAAAGCAACCATGTGCAGTCTGGATGCCATACCCACCAAATTTCTCCAAGATGTTTTTAATGTGGTTGGTCCCAGTATTTTATCTATTATCAACCAGTCTCTGTTGGAAGGCCTCATCCCATCCCATTTTAAACACGCTGTGGTCCAGCCACTTTAAAAAAAAAACTAATTTAAGCACCTCTGATTTGAACAATTTTAGATCAATGTCAAAGCTTCCATTTTTATCCAGAGTTTTAGAGAAAGTCGTTTCTAACCAGCTTCTGGATTTTAGGAATAGTAATCACATCTTTGAGAAATTTCAATCAGGTTTTAAAGCATCACACTGCATCAAAACAGCCCTGCTCAAAGTCTCAAACGATCTTAGCCACGGACAGAGGCGAGTGCTCGATTTTAATTATTTTAGATTTAAGTGCCGCTTTTGATACCATTGACCATGCAACTTTAATAAACTGCCTCAAAAACTGGGTTGGCTTCTGAGATACTGGTTTTACTCCTATCTTTTAAACAGAACCTTTGCGGTCACTATAGGCAATTTTACCCCCTCCTCTGCTGCCATTGCCTGTGGTGTGCCACAGGGTTCTATTTTAGGTCCTATTTTATTTTCTATTTATATGCTCCTCTAGGACACGTTATAGCTCACCATAACGTGTCCTTCCACTGTTATGCTGAAACCACTCAGATATACATCCCGCTGATAACAAACGACCCCTTGAGCCTGGCGCTGTGTTAAACTGCTTCAGTGACATGAACAGCTGGATGGCACAGAACCTCCTACAACTCAACAGCTCCAAATCTGAAATTATTCTAATCAATCCCCCCAATCCACCTCCCATATCAGCAATAGTCTCGGCCCTCTCGCTCCCAACTTCCCCCCCGGTGCCAGAAACCTCAGCGTCATTTTTGACTCTCACCTCAACTTCCAGCTTCACATCAAAAAGTCGCCCAATCCTGTTTCCTCCACCTCTGCACAATTAGTAAAATCAAGACTATCCTCTCCCGTCCCGATCTCGAAAAAAGTCATCCATGCACTCATCTTCTCCCGTCTAGATTATTGCAACTCCCACCTCTCCGGTCTCGACTCCAAATCCATCTCCCACCTCCAGCTGGTTCAGAACGCAGCAGCTCAGCTCCTCACCGGTTTTAACATCAACACACTACCCCTGTTTTATCTTTCCTTCACCGGCTGCCTGTGTGTTTTAGAATTGATTTTAACATTTTACTGATCACTTTTAAAGCTTGTTTAGGGCTTGCACCAAGTTGCATTTCAGAACTTTTAACTCCGTACGAGCCTCCCACAGCCTTAGATCTTCAGGCAGGTCCCTGTGGCTGTTCCGAAGTCCAGGCTCCGGACGAAGGGCGATTGAGCCTTTTCAGTCCGGGCGCCTTGGATTTGAAATGACCTGCCTGAGCAGATAAGACTGCACCATCAGGATCATGTTTTAAATCACTTCTTAAAACCCATTTTTATCGGTTGGCCTTCCTTTAACTGGTCAGGCCCGAGTGCCAGAGGCTGGCGAAGGGCCTATTAGTGTCACATAGCGATGCTCATAGGGGGCGGGAACTAAAATGACACAACGTGACTCGCCTGCAGTGACCAGGGACCCTCACCATGACGGAGAACATTGTTCTCGTATCAGAATATTCTTCTTCTGCACTCACCCATTTTTTCACCCAGTGAACAATGTTGAAAAAAACGTTTGAAAAAGTCTCTAACTTTTGGCTATTTCCATTTTCAATAAATAAATAAAATGGCTCGTCAGCGCCCCCTAACATCACAAAAATGCATTAGAGAATACAAATGACACCAAAAAAATAAAAAAATTGCACATAGAATCATAAAATTTAACACAGAAGTTGATCATGACAAGACAAGTAAAAAATATTATTATGGCCACGCCCCCTGACACACCAGAAGACGGCCATCTTGGATTAAAGCTTGCAAAGCTGAAACGCACTCCTCCGCGGGCGTCACCCAAACGGCCTCAGATTTGGTCCACATTATCTCCAGGATGGGAACATAAAAAGTTATCCACAGCTCCCAAATCCGTCTGACGTCTCTGAGCAGTGAAGTCACAAATAATGAACACAAGCTTTGAATATTTACAAATTGCTTTTATTTGCTCAAACAAACACAGTTCTTAAAATCACTGCCCTAAAGCGACTGAATGTGAAAAAAATGAAATTTGGTGCATTAGCGCCCCTACAGATTGAAATAAAACGTGACCCATAAACACATTCAAAAACGTTCAAAAACTAACCAAACTTTTCCAAATGTTCAGAAATGATGAGACATTCGAGAAAATATAGGTTTCATGCGTGAGGACCAAAAAATGGAGATAATTCACCACCTCGAATATTAGGCTCCGCCCACTCCTATGGGAGAGCCACGAAATTCGGTCCACGCATTTGTCACGTGAAGCCAAACAAAAAATATGATTATGGCCACGCCCCCTGACAAAGCAGAAGGCGGCCATCTTGGATTGAAATCTTCAAAATGCAGAGTTCACATTTTTGCTCATGTTGCGTTTGAACGAACTCCTCTGAAGGTGCTTCACCCACAGGACTGAAAATCACCGTACATCATCTACAGTCCCTGACAAAAGTCTTGTCTCTTATCCATTTTGTAGAAACAAAAGTTTATAACCTGACTTTAAATAAATCGATTGGTTTTAGAAATGTCTCATATGAAAGACAAAACCCTCCCAAATTATGCTCAATGTACTAAAATAAAGTTGCTTCACTGAAGAAACTTTGATCATTTAATGAACACACAAAGGTCAGATTTTGGCAAGACAAAAGTTTTGTCGCCTACAGAAAATTTAACAAATAATTTACTTCAAATACAAAACTCTGTTGCATAACGTCAGTGAATTAAGTAGTGGTGCTGTGAGATCCATATTTAATATCTTGTATGACTTCCATGGGCTTGAAGGACTTCATCCATGTGGTTCGACAATGATTCATACAATTTGTTGATGAAGTCATCAGGAATAGCAAAGAAAGTGTCTTAAATGCCTCCAGAGTTCATCCAGATTCTTTGGTTGTTCCTTCCATGCTTCCTCTTTCATTCTACCCCAGACCTGCTCAGTGATGTTCATGTCTGGTGACTGGGCCAGTCCTGGAGCACCTTGATCTTCTTCACCTTGAGGAACTTTGATGTAGAGATAGAAGTATGCGATGGAGCACCATCCTGCTGCAAAATGTGACCCCTTTTATGGTTGGGAATGTAAGAGGTGCTAATACTTCTTGATATTTTAGGCTATTGATTTTGCCTTCACCCTGCAAATGTCTCCCACACCCCCATACTGGATGGAACCCCAGACCATGATTTTTCCACCACCAAACTTAACTGTTTTCTGGGTGAATCTTGGATCCATGTGGGCTCCAGTAGGTCTCCTGCAATATTTGCGGCGGCTGTGATGTAATTCAACCGAGGATTCATCTGAGAAATCCACCTTCTGCCACTTTTCCAGTGTCCATCCTTTTAGCAGGCTGTGGGCCTTGGCAAATGCCACACGGTTTTTTAATTGCCTTTTGTTTAGTGCTGGTTTCTGTGCACTGATTCGATCATGGAGGCCATTTCCAGACAGAATTCTACAAACTGTTCTGGTTGACACAGGGACTTGAGGTGACCAGACCTGGTGGAGCTCTGCTGCAGTGGAAAAGAGGCCTTGGATTTTCCAATCAACAAACGGTCCTCCTGAGCAGTTGTCTTGCGGGGTCTGCTGGATCTGGGCTTGTCAAAAACATCTCCAGTCTTTTCAGATCTTTTTCTTATTCTTTGTACTTGACGCTGAGACACATTGAAGGTGTCAGCCACCTCAGCAGTGGATCTGGTCTTCAGCCTCTTGATAATTAACGCTTTGGCCTCAGGGTGGATCTTAGGCAGGTTGTCAGAGGTCAAGTTGCAGTTGATGTGAGGGTCTGGTGTGCTGGGGTTCTTTTTATACACACCCACTAAGTGACTGATCAGTAACTGATCACAGGTGAGGCTGGAATCTAGAACTGGGTGCATCATATGACAAGGAGACAAGACTTTTGTCCTGCCAAAATCTGACCTTTCTGTGTTTATTAAATGATCAATGTTTCTTCAGTGAAGCAAATTTATTTTAGTATATTGAGCATAATTTGGGAGGGTTTTGTTTTTCATATGAGACATTTCTAAAACCAATCGATTAATTTAAAGTCAGGTTATGAGCTTTTGTTTCTACAAAATGGATAAGAGACAAGACTTTTGTCAGGGACTGTAGAGAAGTGCTGAAAATCACCGTACATCATCTAGAGAAGTGCGCCTGTAGCGGCTTTACGAAACCTGTTTTCCGGAGTAGCCGTGGAGAGGTAAAATTGGGCCCAGTAAAGACTATGACGCGCTGAATGCTGTATCAAACAAAGAGGCTAGATCCAGTAAGATATTTTGCGATGATTTAATGAATGGTTAACTGGCATCACAGCAGAAACATATGAATGTGGACACAGAGAGCAGGAATATTGCAACGATGAATACTGTATTGATAAGGTAAAACCAGAAACAAAGCAACAGCGGTCAACAAAAATTACGGCTACCCAACCAACCTTTCTCCTCCTCCCTGGCCCAGGTGAATGCACGCCCTTTAACCCTTCCACGCCTGCACACACCCACGCTCAAGTGACCCCACTCTCTCTCTCGGGGGTGAGGACACACAGACACATACACATACACATGCACACACACACACACACACACACACACCGTGCCCAAAAAGTGTCTCCTATACACCAGCCCCTAATTATTGAATCTGACAATAATTACCCAAACATGAATAATATAGGAGATATAACAATTAGCATTAATTATCATACCACTGTCCTGAGAATAACAGTCCATTAGAAATCTTCACTTTTTTCAGTCACTAAGTGACCTACAGTTCAAGAGTCACTAGTCCAGAGTCGATAAAAATTGTCCATAAATATTCCAGTCTGCACCATCCTTATACAGCCTCAGCCTCCATCAGCAAACAGACCTTGGAAATAGGTTGGTCCAGGCAGTTAGTCTTAGTTTTAATCCAAACCTGGCGAACTAATCCTTTTTTGTCAGGAAATGTCTCCAAAACTCTTGCCATGATCCAGGAGTTTCGCGGAGCGGAACTGTCCATAATGATCACAATATCCCCGGGGATGAGATTCCTTTTCACTTTAGACCAGCGCTGGCGTTCTTGCAGTAGAGGTAAATATTCTTTGGTCCACCGTTTCCAGAACAGGTCTGATATGTATTGAACCTGTCGCCATCTTCTTGTAGCATATAGGTCAGCAGACTGAAACTCCCCTGGAGGTAAAGACAGTAAGTTCTTCAAAAGCAGCAAGTGGTTAGGTGTTAACGCCTCGAGGTCATTCGGATCTGAGGAGGCCTTTGTGATAGGCCGGCTGTTAATGATTGATTCCACCTCACACAGCACTGTTTGAAGGCCCTCTTCATCGAGATGTTGCACTTTGAGAGTTGAATTGAGCACCTTCCTCACAGACCGAATGAGCCTTTCCCACACTCCTCTATGGTGGGATCCTGCTGGGGGGTTAAAGGTCCACTTGATGCCCTTCTGCAACAACATGTCATTAATCTGTACGTGATTCCTCTGTTCTATAGCCAGTTTCAACTCTCTTTCAGCTCCAATAAAGTTTGTGCCGTTATCAGAACGCAGTTCCCGAACTTGTCCCCTCCTGGCTATGAAACGTCTAAGCGCATTTATAAATGAGTCAGTGTCCAAGGACGGGCCACCTCAATGTGCACAGCTCTTAAGGCAAGGCAAGTAAACAACACACCATACGTCTTTACTATGCTTCTCCTGCTTTTCACCTCAACCGGGCCAAAGTAGTCCACTCCAACATATGTGAATGGAGGCTCATCTGCCTATCCTTAGGCAAATCCGCCATCTGCTGGCTGACTGGAGGAGAGTTCAGTCTCCTGCATATGGTGCATTTTGACAATACCCTTTTGATCGCTGTTCCTCCACCCATGATCCAGTACTTTTCACGAAGTTTAGACAGCATATGATTTCAGGCCACTGTGACCAACTTCCTGATGGATATGTCTGAGCAACAGAGTGGAAATGTGGAATTCTTTGGATAGAATGATGGGATGTTTTGACTCCACTGGCATAGATACTCTGCTGAGACTACCACCAACCCTCAGGGTCCCATCTTCCAGTGTTGGACACAGCGAATGCAGATGACTGGTTCTCTTAATCCAAACTCTTGATTTCATCTGGGAACCTTCTCTCTTGGCAAAATTTTATAACTGAGAGTTCTGCATCATTTATGTCTTCAACTGTAAGACTGCCTGACACAAGAGTTCCTTTGAATCTCTTGAGCTCCTCATCCAGGCTTCTCCGCTCATCCACACTAAGGCAGCCTTGAGCACAACTTGCCCACAGCTCCTTCCTCTTCTTGTAGCAGTCCTGCAACCATTTCTTATACCTCAGCCACCATGCCACACATTTCTTTAGGAGGACCCAGGAAGAAAAGTAGTAATCAGGTAAGTTGTTGGATCTTCTCTAGTCACTGTAGCATTGACTGTGATAGTGTTTTTTATCTCTGGGTCATCTGGAAAACATCATGCAGTGTCTCAGGATTCACAGGCCACTCACTCTCAGGTTGACAGAGAAAGTGAGGCCCTGACGCACAAACTTTATCTTTGAGGAACTTCTCCACCTTGAGCCCTCTAGAGGCTACGTCTGCGGGGTTGGAACCTGTGTCCACATATCTCCACTGGTCCTGATGAGAGGATTTTAAAATCTCCGCCACACGATTTGCCACAAATACTTTGAACCTGGTTGTCTCTGTTCCTTAGGTACTTTAACACTGATACACTGTCAGTCCAAAGCACTGATTCCTCTAGGTTCATGTGTAGTTCCTTTCTCCATAGTGCATCGACGCGACTGGCCATCGTGGCTGCCACAAGCTCCATTCTGGGAATAGTAACAGCTTTCACAGGTGCAACACGAGATTTTCCCATTATGAAGGCACTATGCCTTTGATGGCACTCATTTTGCAACAGCAGGTAAGTCACTGAACCGTAACCATCCTCACTGGCGTCAGAAAAGTGATGTAATCTGGCCTTTGTTACATTCCCAAACTCCTGGGGCTTTATGCATCTGTCCAGCCTGAAGTTATCCAACAGATGGATCCTTGCATCCATTTCAGCCACTCCCTAGAGGCCGTCTCTGGTATCTGCTCATCCCAGCCGATTGCCCTTCGACACAGGTCTCTCAATATCAACTTTGCCACCAGAACAACAGGACTCAGCATGCCCAGAGGGTCATAAATGGAGCTTACAGTTGAGAGGATTCCTCTACGGGTTAGAGGTCTTTCTTTACAAACAATTCTGAACTTGAACATGTCTGATTGAATACACCAATCAACGCCAAGTACTCTTTCGACTGGCAACGATGGTTGCTCAAAGTCCAGCTTCATCACACCCTTCGCTCTGCTCTCATCTGGAATGCATTTGAGGACACTGGGCTTATTGCTTAGCCACTTTGTTAGGCAAAACCCACCTTCTGCACACAAAGAGACCAGTTCTTTATACAGTATAACTGCTTCCTCTTCAGTTGGAACTGACACAAGGCAATCCACATAAAAACAATGAAAGATCTTAGCCACTGTCTCCTCTCTGAACCGATGTCCAAAATCTTCAGCACATTTCCTCAAGGCAAAGTTGGCACAGGAGTGGGATGAGGTCGCTCCAAAGAGATGAACTTTCATCCTGAACTCTGCTGGTGCTTGGCTTAGATCCCCCTGTGGCCACCACAGGAACCTCAGCAGGTCAGCATCCTCAGGAGGGACTCGCACCTGATGGAACATGGATTCGATATCTGCCATAATGACAACTGGCTCCTTTCTAAACCGAGTCACAACTCCTATTAGTGAACTGGTCAGGTCTGGGCCTTGTAACAACTGCTCATTGAGGGAGCTTCCGTTAAAACTGGCACCACAATGAAATAAATAAAAATGAATGAAATAAATTGAATGAATTAAATACCACCCTCAGCTTCTTCTTGGTAGGATGGTAAACACCGTGATGTGGTATTCAATTCAATTCAATTCAATTCAATTTATTTTGTAGCGCCCCAAATCACAACAACAGTTTCCTCTAAAGTCGTTCCAAGATTTGGATGAGCCAAACATACACACAGACATATCAAAACAGGAAAAAACAACATTCATGTCAAGCAGCAAATGAAACATGGTCCAGTCATCCCCTGTCCTTAGACCCTCCTTCTCAGCAAGGAAAAACTCCAAAAAACCCAGGGTCCTGGGAAAAAGAAGAAACCTCGGGGAGAACTACAGTGAAGGAGAGATCCACTCCCATGGACGGACAGGCTATAGATGTCCAGGCCCGTGGGCCAGTTCGGTATGGCCACAGCTACCCAGGTGGGGAAGAGCAGGGCGAGGAGGAGGAGGAGAGGGGCGAGGAGGAGGAGACCGGGCGAGGAGGAGGAGCCGGGCGAGGAGGAGGAGAGGGGTCCAGCTGCCATCAGGCGCCTGAAAGAGTTCCACTCCACAGGGGGAGTGGGACAGGGGACAACATGTGAATAGCAATGAACAAACTACAGATGAGAACATAGTGAGTGATGCTGATGAGAAAATAGGAGGAAACAGAGGACAGTGCTCAGGTTGCCACACTTCCCCCAGCTTGTTATCTCCTGCAGCAGCTTATCTTAGTGACATCAACTAAGTAACCTGGTCATAAGCTATTCCGAAGAGGAAGGTTTTAAGCCTGGTCTTAAATAAAGAGACTGTGGAGCCTGTTTAACACCAACAGGGAGTTGATTCCATAACACAGGAGCTTGGTAACTGAAGGCTCTCCCCCCCACTGTACTTTTAGACACTCTAGGAACCACTAATAATCCTGCATTCTGAGAGCGAAGTGCTCTATTTGGCTGATAGGGGACAATGGCATCCTGAAGATATGATGGGGCCATATTGTTTAAGGCTTTGTATGTCAGGAGGAGAACTTTGAATTTAATTCTAAACTCGACAGGAAGCCAGTGCAGTGATTTTAACACAGGACTGATGTGATCACGTCTTTAGTTCCTGTTAGGACTCTGGCCGCTGCATTTTGGACCAACTGGAAGCTTCTTAAAGTACCTTTAGTGCAGACGGTGAGCAGAGAATTACAGTAATCTAGTCTGGATGTAACAAATGCATGGATAAGTTTTTCGGCATCATTTTTAGGCAAAATTTTTCTGATTTTAGTTATGTTTCGCAGGTGAAAATATGCAGTTTTACAAGCTTGGTTTATATGAGCTGTGAATGAGAGATTTTGGTCAAATACGACTCCAAGGTTTTTTACAGTAGAGCTAGAGGCTATACTCACATTGTCAAGTGAGATTATCTGGTCTGACAGAGAATCTCTCTGGTATGTACCAGACTTTACCGTCACACCGGTCCAACTCCTTTTCCGGCCCTTTCTCTGCATAGCCCTTTGCAAACAGGTCATTCATGAAGGTAGCATACTCTGAGCGGAATGTTGGGTCTTTCTAAAGCTTCCCTTTCAAATAGTTCAGCCGCTGTTCAACCACCTTTTTATTGTTCGGCATGCTAATTCCTGGCTTCCTCACTGGTAGACAGATCTTATAGTGACCGTCGTGATGTTTAGCGGATGAAGTCACCATCTTGAGGAACCTTTGGTCCTCTCTGGACAGTCCTAGCTCTTCATCCATGGTTGACTCCGGGAAAATCGTGCTTAAAATGTTGTTGCCACAGCTCATCCAGATTTATGATGGCCACCCTGTTGACTGTCACTGGCCCACATTCAATGGCCTGCCCACTGTTCCCTGTCAGTGGTCCATTCACTGTCCAGCCCAGCACAGTCTTTATAGCATATGGCCCATCATCGATGCTGCGAATAACCTCCAGTGGCTCCATAGCTTTGGGGACGTTGGTTCCAATCAGCAGTTCAATTCCTGCATTTATCTGAGGTAAGAAGAGATGTTTGAGGTGTGGCCATTTTCTCAGATCCTTTTCTGTAAGAATGTTACTTTGATAAACTGGCATTGACTCTTGTGTATAGGTGATCGGCAAATCAATAAAGTTCAATTCAATTCAATTCAATTTATTTTGTAGCGCCCCAAATCACAACAACAGTTTCCTCTAAAGTCGTTCCAAGATATGGATGAGTAAAACATACACACAGACATATCAAAACAGGAATAAACAACATTCATGTAAAGCAGCAAATGAAACATGGTCCAGTCATCCCCTGTCCTTAGACCCTCCTTCTCAGCAAGGAAAAACTCCAAAAAACCCAGGGTCCTGGGAAAAAGAAGAAACCTCGGGGAGAACTACAGTGAAGGAGAGATCCACTCCCATGGACGGACAGGCTATAGATGTCCAGGCCCGTGGGCCAGTTCGGTATGGCCACAGCTACCCAGGTGGGGAAGGAGCCGGGGAGGAGGAGGAGGTCGGGCAAGAGGAGGAGGAGCCGGGCGAGGAGGAGGAGGAGAGGGGCGAGGAGGAGGAGGAGAGGGGTAGGAGGAGGAGGAGGAGGAGCCGGGGAGGAGGAGGAGCCGGGCGAGGAGGAGGAGCCAGGCGGGGAGGAGGAGGAGCCGGGGAGGAGGAGGAGCCGGGGAGGAGGAGGAGGAGCCGGGGAGGAGGAGGAGCCGGGCGAGGAGGAGGAGGAGAGGGGTAGGAGGAGGAGGAGCCGGGCGAGGAGGAGGAGCCGGGGAGGAGGAGGAGCCGGGCGAGGAGGAAGAGACCGGGCGAGGAGGAGGAGAGGGGTCCAGCTGCCATCAGGCGTCTGAAAGAGTTCCACTCCACAGGGGGAGTGGGACAGGGGACAACATGTGAATAGCAATGAACAAACTACAGATGAGAACATAGTGAGTGATGCTGATGAGAAAATAGGAGGAAACAGAGGACAGTGCTCAGGTTGCCACACTTCCCCCAGCTTGTTATCTCCTGCAGCAGCTTATCTTAGTGACATCAACTAAGTAACCTGGTCATAAGCTATTCCGAAGAGGAAGGTTTTAAGCCTGGTCTTAAATAAAGAGACTGTGGAGCCTGTTTAACACCAACAGGGAGTTGATTCCATAACACAGGAGCTTGGTAACTGAAGGCTCTCCCCCCCACTGTACTTTTAGACACTCTAGGAACCACTAATAATCCTGCATTCTGAGAGCGAAGTGCTCTATTTGGCTGATAGGGGACAATGGCATCCTGAAGATATGATGGGGCCATATTGTTTAAGGCTTTGTATGTCAGGAGGAGAACTTTGAATTTAATTCTAAACTCGACAGGAAGCCAGTGCAGTGATTTTAACACAGGACTGATGTGATCACGTCTTTTAGTTCCTGTTAGGACTCTGGCCGCTGCATTTTGGACCAACTGGAAGCTTCTTAAAGTACCTTTAGTGCAGACGGTGAGCAGAGAATTACAGTAATCTAGTCTGGATGTAACAAATGCATGGATAAGTTTTTCAGCATCATTTTTAGGCAAAATTTTTCTGATTTTAGTTCTGTTTCGCAGGTGAAAATATGCAGTTTTACAAGCTTGGTTTATATGAGCTGTGAATGAGAGATTTTGGTCAAATACGACTCCAAGGTTTTTTACAGTAGAGCTAGAGGCTATACTCACATTGTCAAGTGAGATTATCTGGTCTGACAGAGAATCTCTCTGGTATGTACCATACTTTACATACCTTTGCAAACAGGTCATTCATGACGGTAGCATACTCTGAGCGGAATGTTGGGTCTTTCTAAAGCTTCCCTTTCAAATAGTTCAGCCGCTGTTCAACCACCTTTTTATTGTTCGGCATGCTAATTCCTGGCTTCCTCACTGGTAGACAGATCTTATAGTGACCGTCGTGATGTTTAGCGGATGAAGTCACCATCTTGAGGAACCTTTGGTCCTCTCTGGACAGTCCTAGCTCTTCATCCATGGTTGACTCGGGAAAATCGTGCTTAAAATGTTGTTGCCACAGCTCATCCAGATTTATGATGGCCACCCTGTTGACTGTCACTGGCCCACATTCAATGGCCTGCCCACTGTTCCCTGTCAGTGGTCCATTCACTGTCCAGCCCAGCACAGTCTTTATAGCATATGGCCCATCATCGATGCTGCGAATAACCTCCAGTGGCTCCATAGCTTTGGGGACGTTGGTTCCAATCAGCAGTTCAATTCCTGCATTTATCTGAGGTAAGAAGAGATGTTTGAGGTGTGGCCATTTTCTCAGATCCTTTTCTGTAGGAATGTTACTTTGATAAACTGGCATTGACTCTTGTGTATAGGTGATCGGCAAATCAATAAAGTTCAATTCAATTCAATTCAATTCAATTCAATTTATTTTGTAGCGCCCCAAATCACAACAACAGTTTCCTCTAAAGTCGTTCCAAGATTTGGATGAGTAAAACATACACACAGACATATCAAAACAGGAAAAAACAACATTCATGTAAAGCAGCAAATGAAACATGGTCCAGTCATCCCCTGTCCTTAGACCCTCCTTCTCAGCAAGGAAAAACTCCAAAAAACCCAGAGTCCTGGGAAAAAGAAGAAACCTCGGGGAGAACTACAGTGAAGGAGGGATCCACTCCCATGGACGGACAGGCTATAGATGTCCAGGCCCGTGGGCCAGTTCAGTATGACCACAGCTACCCAGGTGGGGAAGGAGCCGGGGAGGAGGAGGAGAAGAGGGGCGAGGAGGAGGAGGAGAGGGGCGAGGAGGAGGAGACCGGGCGAGGAGGAGGAGGAGAGGGGCGAGGAGGAGGAGGAGAGGGGTAGGAGGAGGAGGAGGAGGAGCCGGGGAGGAGGAGGAGCCGGGCGAGGAGGAGGAGCCAGGCGGGGAGGAGGAGGAGCCGGGGAAGAGGAGGAGCCGGGGAGGAGGAGGAGGAGCCGGGGAGGAGGAGGAGCCGGGCGAGGAGGAGGAGGAGAGGGGTAGGAGGAGGAGGAGCCGGGCGAGGAGGAGGAGCCGGGGAGGAGGAGGAGCCGGGCGAGGAGGAGGAGAGAGGTCCAGCTGCCATCAGGCGTCTGAAAGAGTTCCACTCCACAGGGGGAGTGGGACAGGGGACAACATGTGAATAGCAATGAACAAACTACAGATGAGAACATAGTGAGTGATGCTGATGAGAAAAAAGGAGGAAACAGAGGACAGTGCTCAGGTTGCCACACTTCCCCCAGCTTGTTATCTCCTGCAGCAGCTTATCTTAGTGACATCAACTAAGTAACCTGGTCATAAGCTATTCCGAAGAGGAAGGTTTTAAGCCTGGTCTTAAATAAAGAGACTGTGGGTGCCTGTTTAACATCAACAGGGAGTTGATTCCATAACACAGGAGCTTGGTAACTGAAGGCTCTCCCCCCCACTGTACTTTTAGACACTCTAGGAACCACTAATAATCCTGCATTCTGAGAGTGAAGTGCTCTATTTGGCTGATAGGGGACAATGGCATCCTGAAGATATGATGGGGCCATATTGTTTAAGGCTTTGTATGTCAGGAGGAGAACTTTGAATTTAATTCTAAGCTCGACAGGAAGCCAGTGCAGTGATTTTAACACAGGACTGATGTGATCACGTCTTTTAGTTCCTGTTAGGACTCTGGCCGCTGCATTTTGGACCAACTGGAAGCTTCTTAAAGTACCTTTAGTGCAGGCGGTGAGCAGAGAATTACAGTAATCTAGTCTGGATGTAACAAATGCAGGGATAAGTTTTTCGGCATAATTTTTAGGCAAAATTTTTCTGATTTTAGTTCTGTTTCGCAGGTGAAAATATGCAGTTTTACAAGCTTGGTTTATATGAGCTGTGAATGAGAGATTTTGGTCAAATACGACTCCAAGGTTTTTTACAGTAGAGCTAGAGGCTATACTCACATTGTCAAGTGAGATTATCTGGTCTGACAGAGAATCTCTCTGGTATGTACCATACTTTACATACCTTTGCAAACAGGTCATTCATGACGGTAGCATACTCTGAGCGGAATGTTGGGTCTTTCTAAAGCTTCCCTTTCAAATAGTTCAGCCGCTGTTCAACCACCTTTTTATTGTTCGGCATGCTAATTCCTGGCTTCCTCACTGGTAGACAGATCTTATAGTGACCGTCGTGATGTTTAGCGGATGAAGTCACCATCTTGAGGAACCTTTGGTCCTCTCTGGACAGTCCTAGCTCTTCATCCATGGTTGACTCGGGAAAATCGTGCTTAAAATGTTGTTGCCACAGCTCATCCAGATTTATGATGGCCACCCTGTTGACTGTCACTGGCCCACATTCAATGGCCTGCCCACTGTTCCCTGTCAGTGGTCCATTCACTGTCCAGCCCAGCACAGTCTTTATAGCATATGGCCCATCATCGATGCTGCGAATAACCTCCAGTGGCTCCATAGCTTTGGGGACGTTGGTTCCAATCAGCAGTTCAATTCCTGCATTTATCTGAGGTAAGAAGAGATGTTTGAGGTGTGGCCATTTTCTCAGATCCTTTTCTGTAGGAATGTTACTTTGATAAACTGGCATTGACTCTTGTGTATAGGTGATCGGCAAATCAATAAAGTTCAATTCAATTCAATTCAATTCAATTCAATTTATTTTGTAGCGCCCCAAATCACAACAACAGTTTCCTCTAAAGTCGTTCCAAGATATGGATGAGTAAAACATACACACAGACATATCAGAACAGGAATAAACAACATTCATGTAAAGCAGCAAATGAAACATGGTCCAGTCATCCCCTGTCCTTAGACCCTCCTTCTCAGCAAGGAAAAACTCCAAAAAACCCAGAGTCCTGGGAAAAAGAAGAAACCTCGGGGAGAACTACAGTGAAGGAGAGATCCACTCCCATGGACGGACAGGCTATAGATGTCCAGGCCCGTGGGCCAGTTCAGTATGGCCACAGCTACCCAGGTGGAGGAGGAGCCGGGGAGGAGGAGGAGGAGAGGGGCGAGGAGGAGGAGACCGGGCGAGGAGGAGGAGGAGAGGGGCGAGGAGGAGGAGGAGAGGGGTAGGAGGTGGAGGAGGAGGAGCCGGGGAGGAGGAGGAGCCGGGCGAGGAGGAGGAGCCAGGCGGGGAGGAGGAGGAGCCGGGGAGGAGGAGGAGGAGCCGGGGAGGAGGAGGAGCCGGGCGAGGAGGAAGAGAGAGGTCCAGCTGCCATCAGGCGTCTGAAAGAGTTCCACTCCACAGGGGGAGTGGGACAGGGGACAACATGTGAATAGCAATGAACAAACTACAGATGAGAACATAGTGAGTGATGCTGGTGAGAAAATAGGAGGAAACAGAGGACAGTGCTCAGGTTGCCCCACTTCCCCCAGCTTGTTATCTCCTGCAGCAGCTTATCTTAGTGACATCAACTAAGTAACCTGGTCATAAGCTATTCCGAAGAGGAAGGTTTTAAGCCTGGTCTTAAATAAAGAGACTGTGGAGCCTGTTTAACACCAACAGGGAGTTGATTCCATAACACAGGAGCTTGGTAACTGAAGGCTCTCCCCCCCCACTGTACTTTTAGACACTCTAGGAACCACTAATAATCCTGCATTCTGAGAGCGAAGTGCTCTATTTGGCTGATAGGGGACAATGGCATCCTGAAGATATGATGGGGCCATATTGTTTAAGGCTTTGTATGTCAGGAGGAGAACTTTGAATTTAATTCTAAACTCGACAGGAAGCCAGTGCAGTGATTTTAACACAGGACTGATGTGATCACGTCTTTTAGTTCCTGTTAGGACTCTGGCCGCTGCATTTTGGACCAACTGGAAGCTTCTTAAAGTACCTTTAGCGCAGACGGTGAGCAGAGAATTACAGTAATCTAGTCTGGATGTAACAAATGCATGGATAAGTTTTTCAGCATCATTTTTAGGCAAAATTTTTCTGATTTTAGTTCTGTTTCGCAGGTGAAAATATGCAGTTTTACAAGCTTGGTTTATATGAGCTGTGAATGAGAGATTTTGGTCAAATACGACTCCAAGGTTTTTTACAGTAGAGCTAGAGGCTATACTCACATTGTCAAGTGAGATTATCTGGTCTGACAGAGAATCTCTCTGGTATGTACCATACTTTACATACCTTTGCAAACAGGTCATTCATGACGGTAGCATACTCTGAGCGGAATGTTGGGTCTTTCTAAAGCTTCCCTTTCAAATAGTTCAGCCGCTGTTCAACCACCTTTTTATTGTTCGGCATGCTAATTCCTGGCTTCCTCACTGGTAGACAGATCTTATAGTGACCGTCGTGATGTTTAGCGGATGAAGTCACCATCTTGAGGAACCTTTGGTCCTCTCTGGACAGTCCTAGCTCTTCATCCATGGTTGACTCGGGAAAATCGTGCTTAAAATGTTGTTGCCACAGCTCATCCAGATTTATGATGGCCACCCTGTTGACTGTCACTGGCCCACATTCAATGGCCTGCCCACTGTTCCCTGTCAGTGGTCCATTCACTGTCCAGCCCAGCACAGTCTTTATAGCATATGGCCCATCATCGATGCTGCGAATAACCTCCAGTGGCTCCATAGCTTTGGGGACGTTGGTTCGACCTGGTTTTGACCTGGTTTAGACCTGGTTTAGACTTTGTTTAAACCTGGTTTAGACCTGGTTTAGACCTTGTTTAGACCTGGTTTAGACCTGGTTTAGACCTGGTTTAGTCCTGGTTTAGACCTGGTTTAGACCTTGTTTAAACCTGGTTTTGACCTGGTTTAGACCTTGTTTAGACCTGGTTTAGACCTGGTTTAGACCTGGTTTAGTCCTTGTTTAGATCTGGTTTAGACCTTGTTTAGACCTGGTTTAGACCTGGTTTAGACCTTGTTTAGACCTGGTTTAGACCTGGTTTAGACCTGGTTTAGACCTGGTGTAGTCCTGGTTTAGTCCTAGTTTAGTTTTAGACCTGGTTTAGTCCTGGTTTTAGTCCTGTTATAGATCTGGTTTAGACCTGGTTTAGTCCTAGTTTAGTTTTAGACCTGGTTTTGACCTGGTTTAGACCTGGTTTAGACCTGGTTTAGACCTGGTTTAGACCTTGTTTAGACCTGGTTTAGACCTGGTTTAGACCTTGTTTAGACCTGGTTTAGACCTGATTTAGACCTGGTGTAGTCCTGGTTTTAGTCCTGTTATAGATCTGGTTTAGACCTGGTTTAGACCTGGTTTAGTCCTGGTTTAGACCTGGTGTAGTCCTGGTTTTAGTCCTGTTATAGATCTGGTTTAGACCTGGTTTAGTTCTAGTTTAGTTTTAGACCTGGTTTAGTCCTGGTTTTAGTCCTGTTATAGACCTGGTTTAGACCTGGTTTAGTCCTTGTTTAAACCTGGTTTAGACCTTGTTTAGACCTGGTTTAGACCTGGTTTAGACCTTGTTTATACCTGGTTTAGACCTTGTTTTGACCTGGTTTAGACCTGGTTTAGTTTTAGACCTGGTTTAGACCTGGTTTAGTCCTGGTTTAGTCCTTGTTTAGTTTTAGACCTGGTTTAGTCTTGGTTTAGACCTGGTTTAGACCTGGTTTAGTCCTGATTTAGACCTATTTTAGATCTACTTTAAACCTGGTTTAGTCCTGGTTTAGACCTGGTTTAGAGCTGGTTTAGACCTGGTTTAGACCTGGTTTAGACCTGGTTTAGTCCTGGTTTAGTCCTTGTTTAGACCTGGTTTAGACCTGGTTTAGACCTGGTTTAGTCCTGGTTTAGACCTTGTTTAGACCTGGTTTAGACCTGGTTTAGACCTTGTTTATACCTGGTTTAGACCTTGTTTTGACCTGGTTTAGACCTGGTTTAGTTTTAGACCTGGTTTAGACCTGGTTTAGTCCTGGTTTAGTCCTAGTTTAGTTTTAGACCTGGTTTAGTCTTGGTTTAGACCTGGTTTAGACCTGGTTTAGTCCTGATTTAGACCTATTTTAGATCTACTTTAAACCTGGTTTAGTCCTGGTTTAGACCTGGTTTAGAGCTGGTTTAGTCCTGGTTTAGTCCTGGTTTAGTCCTGGTTTAGACCTTGTTTTGACCTGGTTTAGACCTGGTTTAGACCTGGTTTAGACCTTGTTTAGACCTGGTTTAGACCTGGTTTAGACCTTGTTTATACCTGGTTTAGACCTTGTTTTGACCTGGTTTAGACCTGGTTTAGTTTTAGACCTGGTTTAGACCTGGTTTAGACCTGGTTTAGTCCTGGTTTAGTCCTAGTTTAGTTTTAGACCTGGTTTAGTCCTGGTTTAGACCTTGTTTAGACCTGGTTTAGACCTGGTTTAGACCTGGTTTAGTCCTGGTTTAGACCTGGTTTAGACCTTGTTTAAACCTGGTTTTGACCTGGTTTAGACCTTGTTTAGACCTGGTTTAGACCTGGTTTAGACCTGGTTTAGTCCTTGTTTAGATCTGGTTTAGACCTTGTTTAGACCTGGTTTAGACCTGGTTTAGACCTTGTTTAGACCTGGTTTAGACCTGGTTTAGACCTGGTTTAGACCTGGTGTAGTCCTGGTTTAGTCCTAGTTTAGTTTTAGACCTGGTTTAGTCCTGGTTTTAGTCCTGTTATAGATCTCGTTTAGACCTGGTTTAGTCCTAGTTTAGTTTTAGACCTGGTTTTGACCTGGTTTAGACCTGGTTTAGACCTGGTTTAGACCTGGTTTAGACCTTGTTTAGACCTGGTTTAGACCTGGTTTAGACCTTGTTTAGACCTGGTTTAGACCTGATTTAGACCTGGTGTAGTCCTGGTTTTAGTCCTGTTATAGATCTGGTTTAGACCTGGTTTAGACCTGGTTTAGTCCTGGTTTAGACCTGGTGTAGTCCTGGTTTTAGTCCTGTTATAGATCTGGTTTAGACCTGGTTTAGTTCTAGTTTAGTTTTAGACCTGGTTTAGTCCTGGTTTTAGTCCTGTTATAGACCTGGTTTAGACCTGGTTTAGTCCTTGTTTAAACCTGGTTTAGACCTTGTTTAGACCTGGTTTAGACCTGGTTTAGACCTTGTTTATACCTGGTTTAGACCTTGTTTTGACCTGGTTTAGACCTGGTTTAGTTTTAGACCTGGTTTAGACCTGGTTTAGTCCTGGTTTAGTCCTTGTTTAGTTTTAGACCTGGTTTAGTCTTGGTTTAGACCTGGTTTAGACCTGGTTTAGTCCTGATTTAGACCTATTTTAGATCTACTTTAAACCTGGTTTAGTCCTGGTTTAGACCTGGTTTAGAGCTGGTTTAGACCTGGTTTAGACCTGGTTTAGACCTGGTTTAGTCCTGGTTTAGTCCTTGTTTAGACCTGGTTTAGACCTGGTTTAGACCTGGTTTAGTCCTGGTTTAGACCTTGTTTAGACCTGGTTTAGACCTGGTTTAGACCTTGTTTATACCTGGTTTAGACCTTGTTTTGACCTGGTTTAGACCTGGTTTAGTTTTAGACCTGGTTTAGACCTGGTTTAGTCCTGGTTTAGTCCTAGTTTAGTTTTAGACCTGGTTTAGTCTTGGTTTAGACCTGGTTTAGACCTGGTTTAGTCCTGATTTAGACCTATTTTAGATCTACTTTAAACCTGGTTTAGTCCTGGTTTAGACCTGGTTTAGAGCTGGTTTAGTCCTGGTTTAGTCCTGGTTTAGTCCTGGTTTAGACCTTGTTTTGACCTGGTTTAGACCTGGTTTAGACCTGGTTTAGACCTTGTTTAGACCTGGTTTAGACCTGGTTTAGACCTTGTTTATACCTGGTTTAGACCTTGTTTTGACCTGGTTTAGACCTGGTTTAGTTTTAGACCTGGTTTAGACCTGGTTTAGACCTGGTTTAGTCCTGGTTTAGTCCTAGTTTAGTTTTAGACCTGGTTTAGTCCTGGTTTTAGTCCTGTTATAGATCTGGTTTAGACCTGGTTTAGACCTGGTTTAGTCCTGGTTTAGACCTGGTGTAGTCCTGGTTTAGTCCTAGTTTAGTTTTAGAACTGGTTTAGTCCTGGTTTTACTCCGGTTATAGTCCTGGTTTAGACCTGGTTTAGACCTGGTTTAGTCCTGGTTTAGACCTGGTTTAGACCTTGTTTATACCTGGTTTAGACCTTGTTTTGACCTGGTTTAGACCTGGTTTAAACCTGGTTTAGACCTGGTTTAGACCTTGTTTAGACCTGGTGTAGACCTGGTTTAGACCTGGTTTAGTCCTGGTTTTACTCCGGTTATAGACCTGGTTTAGACCTGGTTTAGACCTGGTTTAGTCCTGGTTTAGACCTGGTTTTGACCTGATTTAGACCTGGTTTAGACCTTGTTTAGACCTGGTTTAGACCTGGTTTAGACCTGGTTTAGACGTGGTTTAGTCCTGTTATAGATCTGGTTTAGACCTGGTTTAGACCTGGTTTAGACCTTGTTTAGACCTGGTTTAGACCTGGTTTAGACCTGGTTTAGACCTGGTTTAGACCTGGTTTTGACCTGATTTAGACCTGGTTTAGACCTGGTTTAGACCTTGTTTAGACCTGGTTTAGACCTGGTTTAGACCTTGTTTAGACCTGGTTTAGACCTGGTTTAGACCTGGTTTAGTCCTGGTTTAGTCCTAGTTTAGTTTTAGACCTGGTTTAGTCCTGGTTTAGACCTTGTTTTGACCTGGTTTAGACCTGGTTTAGACCTGGTTTAGACCTTGTTTAGACCTGTTATAGATCAGGACTAAACCAGGACTAAACCAGGTCTAAACCAGGTCTAAACCAGGTCTAAACCAGGACTAAACCAGGACTAAACCAGCTCTAAACCAGGTCTAAACCAGGACTAAACCAGGTTTAAAGTAGATCTAAAATAGGTCTAAATCAGGACTAAACCAGGTCTAAACCAGGTCTAAACCAAGACTAAACCAGGACTAAACCAGGTCTAAACCAGGCCTAAACCAGGACTAAACAAGGACTAAACCAGATCTAAACCAGGACTAAATCAGGACTAAACCAGGTCTAAACCAGGACTAAACCAGGTCTAAACCAGATCTAAACCAGGTCTAAATCAGGACTAAACCAGGTCTAAACCAGGTCTAAACCAGGACTAAACCAGGACTAAACCAGGTCTAAACCAGGACTAAACCAGGACTAAACCAGGTCTAAACCAGGTCTAAACCAGGACTAAACCAGGACTAAACCAGATCTAAACCAGATCTAAACCAGGACTAAACCAGGTCTAAACCAGGTCTAAACCAGGTCTAAACCAGGACTAAAACTAAACTAAAACATGTCTAAACAAGGTCTAAACAAGGACAAAACCAGGTCTAAAACTAAACAAGGTCTAAAACAGGTCTAAACAAGGTCTTAACCAGGAGTAAAGCATGTCTAAACCAGGACTAAACCAGGTCGAAAACTAAACCAGGACTAATCCAGGACTAAAACCAGGTCTAAACCAGGACTAAACCAGGTCTAAACCAGGTCTAAACCAGGACTAAACCAGGTCTAAAACCAGGACTAAACCAGGTCTAAACCACATCTAAACCAGGACTAAAACAGGACTAAACCAGGTCTAAACCAGGACTAAAACCAGGTCTAAAACCAGGTCTAAACCAGGACTAAAACCAAGTCTAAACCAGGACTAAAACCAGGTCTAAACCAGGTCTAAACCAGGTCTAAACCAGGACTAAACCAGGTCTAAACCACGTCTAAACCAGGACTAAACCAGGTCTAAAACTAAACCAGGACTAAACCAGGTCTAAACCAGGACTAAACCAGGTCTAAACCAGGTCTAAACCAGGACTAAACCAGGTCTAAAACTAAACTAGGACTAAACCAGGTCTAAACCAGGACTAAACCAGGTCTAAACCAGGTCTAAACCAGGAGTAAACCAGGTCTAAACCAGGACTAAACCAGGTCTAAAACTAAACCAGGTCTAAACCAGGTCTAAATCAGGACTAAACCAGGTCTAAAACTAAACCAGGTCTAAACCAGGAGTAAACCAGGTCTAAACCAGGACTAAACCAGGTCTAAAACTAAACCAGGTCTAAACCAGGACTAAACCAGGTCTAAACCAGGACTAAACCAGGTCTAAACCAGGTCTAAACCAGGACTAAACCAGGTCTAAACCAGGACTAAACCAGGTCTAAACCAGATCTAAACCAGGTCTAAACCAGGACTAAACCAGGTCTAAACCACGTCTAAACCAGGACTAAACCAGGTCTAAAACTAAACCAGGACTAAACCAGGTCTAAACCAGGACTAAACCAGGTCTAAACCAGGTCTAAACCAGGACTAAACCAGGTCTAAAACTAAACTAGGACTAAACCAGGTCTAAACCAGGACTAAACCAGGTCTAAACCAGGTCTAAACCAGGAGTAAACCAGGTCTAAACCAGGACTAAACCAGGTCTAAAACTAAACCAGGTCTAAACCAGGTCTAAACCAGGACTAAACCAGGTCTAAACCAGGTCTAAACCAGGACTAAACCAGGTCTAAACCAGGACTAAACCAGGTCTAAAAGTAAACCAGGTCTAAACCAGGTCTCAACCAGGTCTAAACCAGGTCTAAACCAGGTCTAAACCAGGCGTAAACCAGGTCTAAACCAGGACTAAACCAGGTCTAAAACTAAACCAGGGCTAAACGAGGGCTTAACCAGGTCAAAACCAGGTCTAAACCAGGTCTAAACCAGGTCTAAACCAGGTCTAAACCAGGTCAAAACCAGGTCTAAACCAGGTCTAAACCAGGACTAAACCAGGTCAAAACCAGGTCTAAACCAGGACTAAACCAGGACTAAACCAGGTCTAAACCAGGTCTAAAACTAAACCAGGTCTAAACCAGGTCTAAACCAGGACTAAACCAGGTCTAAAACTAAACCAGGTCTAAACCAGGTCTAAACCAGGTCTAAACCAGGAGTAAACCAGGTCTAAACCAGGACTAAACCAGGTCTAAAACTAAACCAGGTCTAAACCAGGTCTAAACCAGGACTAAACCAGGTCTAAACCAGGTTTAAACCAGGTCTAAACCAGGACTAAACCAGGTCTAAACCAGGTTTAAACCAGGTCTAAACCAGGTCTAAACCAGGTCTAAACCAGGACTAAACCAGGACTAAACCAGGTCTAAACCAGGTCTAAACCAGGACTAAACCAGGTCTAAACCAGGACTAAACCAGGTCTAAACCAGGAGTAAACCAGGTCTAAACCAGGACTAAACCAGGTCTAAAACTAAACCAGGTCTAAACCAGGTCTAAACCAGGTCTAAACCAGGAGCAAACCAGGTCTAAACCAGGACTAAACCAGGTCTAAAACTAAACCAGGTCTAAACCAGGTCTAAACCAGGTCTAAACCAGGTTTAAACCAGGTCTAAACCAGGACTAAACCAGGTCTAAACCAGGTTTAAACCAGGTCTAAACCAGGTCTAAACCAGGTCTAAACCAGGACTAAACCAGGTCTAAACCAGGTCTAAACCAGGTCTAAACCAGGACTAAACCAGGTCTAAACCAGGTCAAAACCAGGACTAAACCAGGACTAAACCAGGTCTAAACCAGGTCTAAACCAGGTCTAAACCAGGACTAAACCAGGTCTAAACCAGGTCTAAACCAGGTCTAAACCAGGACTAAACCAGGTCTAAACCAGGACTAAACCAGGACTAAACCAGGTCTAAACCAGGTCTAAACCAGGACTAAACCAGGACTAAACCAGGTCTAAACCAGGTCTAAACCAGCACTAAACCAGGACTAAACCAGGTCTAAACCAGGTTTAAACCAGGTCTAAACCAGGTCTAAACCAGGACTAAACCAGTACTAAACCAGGTCTAAAAGTAAACCAGGTCTAAACCAGGTCTCAACCAGGTCTAAACCAGGTCTAAACCAGGTCTAAACCAGGCGTAAACCAGGTCTAAACCAGGACTAAACCAGGTCTAAAACTAAACCAGGTCTAAACCAGGTCTAAACCAGGTCTAAACCAGGTCTACACCAGGTCTAAACCAGGACTAAACCAGGTCTAAACCAGGTCTAAACCAGGTCTAAACCAGGTCTAAAACTAAACCAGGTCTAAACCAGGTCTAAACCAGGACTAAACCAGGTCTAAAACTAAAACAGGTCTAAACCAGGTCTAAACCAGGTCTAAACCTGGAGTAAACCAGGTCTAAACCAGGACTAAACCAGGTCTAAAACTAAACAAGGACTAAAAACCAGGTCTAAACCAGGACTAAAACCAGGTCTAAAACCAGGTTTAAACCAGGTCTAAACCAGGACTAAACCAGGTCTAAACCAGGTTTAAACCAGGTCTAAACCAGGTCTAAACCAGGTCTAAACCAGGACTAAACCAGGTCTAAACCAGGACTAAACCAGGTCTAAACCAGGAGTAAACCAGGTCTAAACCAGGACTAAACCAGGTCTAAAACTAAACCAGGTCTAAACCAGGACTAAACCAGGTCTAAACCAGGTTTAAACCAGGTCTAAACCAGGTCTAAACCAGGTCTAAACCAGGACTAAACCAGATCTAAACCAGGAGTAAACCAGATCTAAACCAGGACAAAACAAGGTCTAAACCAGGTCTAAACCAGGACTAAACGAGATCTAAACCAGATCTAAACCAGGACTAAACCAGGTCTAAACCAGGTCTAAACCAGATCTAAACCAGATCTATAACAGGACTAAACCAGGTCTAAACCGGGTCTAAACCAGGACTAAACCAGGACTAAACCAGGACTAAACCAGGTCTAAACCAGGACTAAACCAGGTCTAAACCAGGACTAAACCAGGACTAAACCAGGTCTAAACCAGGTCTAAACCAGGTCTAAACCAGATCTAAACCAGATCTAAATCTAAACCAGGACTAAACCAGGTCTAAACCAGGTCTAAACCAGGTCTAAACCAGATCTAAACTAGATCTATAACAGGTCTAAACTTGGACTAAACCAGGTCTAAACCAGGTCTAAACCAGGTCTAAAACTAAACCAGGTCTAAAACTAAACCAGGTCTAAACCAGGTCTAAACCAGGACTAAACCAGGACTAAACCAGGACTAAACCAGGTGTAAACCAGATCTATAACAGGACTAAAACCAGGACTAAACCAGGTCTAAAACTAAACCAGGACTAAACCAGGTCTAAACCAGGACTAAACCAGGACTAAACCAGGTCTAAACCAGGTCTCAACCAGGATTAAACCAGGTCTAAACCAGGTCTAAACCAGGTCTAAACCAAGTCTAAACCAGGACTAAACCAGGTCTAAAACTAAACCAGGACTAAACCAGGTGTAAACCAGATCTATAACAGGACTAAAACCAGGACTAAACCAGGTCTAAACCAGGTCTAAACCAGGACTAAACCAGGTCTAAACCAGGTCTAAACCAGGATTAAACCAGGTCTAAACCAGGTCTAAACCAGGTCTAAACCAGGATTAAACCAGGTCTAAACCAGGTCTAAAAAAGGACTAAACCAGGTCTAAACCAGGTCTAAACCACGTCTAAAGCAGGTCTAAACCAGGAGTAAAGCAGGTCTAAACCAGGACTAAACCAGGTCTAAACCAGGTCTAAACCAGGATTAAACCAGGTCTAAACCAGGTCTAATCAAGGACTAAACCAGGTCTAAACCAGGTCTAAACCACGTCTAAAGCAGGTCTAAACCAGGACTAAACCAGGTCTAAAACTAAACCAGGACTAAACCAGGTCTAAACCAGGACTAAACCAGGTCTAAACCAGGTCTAAACCAGGAGTAAACCAGGTCTAAACCAGGACTAAACCAGGTCTAAAACTAAACCAGGTCTAAACCAGATCTAAACCAGGTCTAAACCAGGACTAAACCAGGTCTAAACCACGTCTAAACCAGGTCTAAACCAGGTCTAAACCAGGACTAAACCAGGTCTAAAACTAAACCAGGACTAAACCAGGTCTAAACCAGGACTAAACCAGGTCTAAACCAGGTCTAAACCAGGACTAAACCAGGTCTAAAACTAAACCAGGACTAAACCAGGTCTAAACCAGGACTAAACCAGGTCTAAACCAGGTCTAAACCAGGTCTAAACCAGGAGTAAACCAGGTCTAAACCAGGACTAAACCAGGTCTAAAACTAAACCAGGTCTAAACCAGGTCTAAACCAGGACTACACCAGGTCTAAAACTAAACCAGGTCTAAACAAGGTCTAAACCAGGTCTAAACCAGGTCTAAACCAGGTCTAAACCAGGACTAAACCAGGTCTAAACCAGGACTAAACCAGGTCTAAAAGTAAACCAGGTCTAAACCAGGTCTAAACCAGGTCTAAACCAGGTCTAAACCAGGCGTAAACCAGGTCTAAACCAGGTCTAAACCAGGACTAAACCAGGTCTAAACCAGGACTAAACCAGGTCTAAACCAGGTCTAAACCAGGTCTAAACCAGGACTAAACCAGGTCTAAACCAGGACTAAACCAGGTCTAAAAGTAAACCAGGTCTAAACCAGGTCTAAACCAGGTCTAAACCAGGTCTAAACCAGGCGTAAACCAGGTCTAAACCAGGACTAAACCAGGTCTAAAACTAAACCAGGTCTAAACCAGGTCTAAACCAGGTCTAAACCAGGTCTACACCAGGTCTAAACCAGGACTAAACCAGGTCTAAACCAGGTCTAAACCAGGTCTAAACCAGGTCTAAACCACGTCTAAACCAGGACTAAACCAGGTCTAAACCAGGTCTAAACCAGGTCTAAACCAGGACTAAACCAGGTGTAAACCAGGTCTAAACCAGGTCTAAACCAGGTCTAAACCAGGACTAAACCAGGTCTAAAACTAAACCAGGTCTAAACCAGGTCTAAACCAGGAGTAAACCAGGTCTAAACCAGGACTAAACCAGGTCTAAAACTAAACCAGGTCTAAACCAGGTCTAAACCAGGACTAAACCAGGTCTAAACCAGGTTTAAACCAGGTCTAAACCAGGACTAAACCAGGTCTAAACCAGGTTTAAACCAGGTCTAAACCAGGTCTAATCCAGCTCTAAACCAGGACTAAACCAGGACTAAACCAGGTCTAAACCAGGTCTAAACCAGGACTAAACCAGGTCTAAACCAGGACTAAACCAGGTCTAAACCAGGACTAAACCAGGTCTAAACCAGGAGTAAACCAGGTCTAAACCAGGACTAAACCAGGTCTAAAACTAAACCAGGTCTAAACCAGGTCTAAATCAGGTCTAAACCAGGACTAAACCAGGTCTAAAACTAAACCAGGTCTAAACCAGGTCTAAACCAGGTTTAAACCAGGTCTAAACCAGGACTAAACCAGGTCTAAACCAGGTTTAAACCAGGTCTAAAACAGGTCTAAACCAGGTCTAAACCAGGTCTAAACCAGGACTAAACCAGGTCTAAACCAGGTCTAAACCAGGACTAAACCAGGACTAATCCAGGTCTAAACCAGGTCTAAACCAGGACTAAACCAGGACTAAACCAGGTCTAAACCAGGTCTAAACCAGGACTAAACCAGGACTAAACCAGGTCTAAACCAGGTCTAAACCAGGACTAAACCAGGTCTAAACCAGGTCTAAACCAGGTCTAAACCAGGACTAAACCAGGACTAAACCAGGTCTAAACCAGGTCTAAACCAGGACTAAACCAGGTCTAAACCAGGTTTAAACCAGGTCTAAACCAGGACTAAACCAGGTCTTAACCAGGTCTAAACCAGGTCTAAACCAAGACTAAACCAGGTCTAAAAAAGGTCTAAACCAGGTCTATACCAGGACTAAACCAGGACTAAACCAGGTCTAAACCAGGTCTAAACCAGGACTAAACCAGGTCTAAACCAGGACTAAACCAGGTCTAAACCAGGAGTAAACCAGGTCTAAACCAGGACTAAACCAGGTCTAAAACTAAACCAGGTCTAAACCAGGTCTAAATCAGGTCTAAACCAGGACTAAACCAGGTCTAAACCAGGTCTAAACCAGGACTAAACCAGGTCTAAACCAGGTCTAAACCAGGTCTAAACCAGGACTAAACCAGGTCTAAAAAAGGTCTAAACCAGGTCTATACCAGGACTAAACCAGGACTAAACCAGGTCTAAACCAGGTCTAAACCAGGACTAAACCAGGACTAAACCAGGTCTAAACCACGTCTAAACCAGGACTAAACCAGGACTAAACCAGGTCTAAACCAGGTCTAAACCAGGACTAAACCAGGTCTAAACCAGGTCTAAACCAGGTCTAAACCAGGACTAAACCAGGTCTAAACCAGGTCTAAACCAGGTCTAAACCAGGTCTAAACCAGGACTAAACCAGGACTAAACCAGGTCTAAACCAGGTTTAAACCAGGTCTAAACCAGGAATAAACCAGGTCTAAAACTAAACCAGGACTAAACCAGGTCTAAACCAGGACTAAACCAGGTCTAAACCAGGTCTAAACCAGGAGTAAACCAGGTCTAAACCAGGACTAAACCAGGTGTAAAACTAAACCAGGTCTAAACCAGGACTAAACCAGGTCTAAACCAGGACTAAACCAGGTCTAAACCAGGTCTAAACCAGGACTAAACCAGGTCTAAACCAGGACTAAACCAGGTCTAAACCAGATCTAAACCAGGTCTAAACCAGGACTAAACCAGGTCTAAACCACGTCTAAACCAGGACTAAACCAGGTCTAAAACTAAACCAGGACTAAACCAGGTCTAAATCAGGACTAAACCAGGTCTAAACCAGGTCTAAACCAGGACTAAACCAGGTCTAAAACTAAACTAGGACTAAACCAGGTCTAAACCAGGACTAAACCAGGTCTAAACCAGGTCTAAACCAGGAGTAAACCAGGTCTAAACCAGGACTAAACCAGGTCTAAAACTAAACCAGGTCTAAACCAGGTCTAAACCAGGACTAAACCAGGTCTAAAACTAAACCAGGTCTAAACCAGGTCTAAACCAGGTCTAAACCAGGACTAAACCAGGTCTAAACCAGGACTAAACCAGGTCTAAAAGTAAACCAGGTCTAAACCAGGTCTCAACCAGGTCTAAACCAGGTCTAAACCAGGTCTAAACCAGGCGTAAACCAGGTCTAAACCAGGACTAAACCAGGTCTAAAACTAAACCAGGTCTAAACCAGGTCTAAACCAGGTCTAAACCAGGTCTACACCAGGTCTAAACCAGGACTAAACCAGGTCTAAACCAGGTCTAAACCAGGTCTAAACCAGGTCTAAAACTAAACCAGGTCTAAACCAGGTCTAAACCAGGACTAAACCAGGTCTAAAACTAAACCAGGTCTAAACCAGGTCTAAACCAGGTCTAAACCAGGAGTAAACCAGGTCTAAACCAGGACTAAACCAGGTCTAAAACTAAACCAGGTCTAAACCAGGTCTAAACCAGGACTAAACCAGGTCTAAACCAGGTTTAAACCAGGTCTAAACCAGGACTAAACCAGGTCTAAACCAGGACTAAACCAGGTCTAAACCAGGAGTAAACCAAATCTAAACCAGGACTAAACCAGGTCTAAAACTAAACCAGGTCTAAACCAGGTCTAAACCAGGTCTAAACCAGGAGTAAACCAGGTCTAAACCAGGACTAAACCAGGTCTAAAACTAAACCAGGTCTAAACCAGGTCTAAACCAGGTCTAAACCAGGTTTAAACCAGGTCTAAACCAGGACTAAACCAGGTCTAAACCAGGTTTAAACCAGGTCTAAACCAGGACTAAACCAGGTCTAAACCAGGTCTAAACCAGGACTAAACCAGGTCTAAACCAGGTCTAAACCAGGACTAAACCAGGACTAAACCAGGTCTAAACCAGGTCTAAACCAGGACTAAACCAGGACTAAACCAGGTCTAAACCAGGTCTAAACCAGGACTAAACCAGGACTAAACCAGGTCTAAACCAGGTCTAAACCAGGTCTAAACCAGGACTAAACCAGGTCTAAACCAGGTCTAAACCAGGTCTAAACCAGGACTAAACCAGGTCTAAAACTAAACCAGGTCTAAACCAGGTCTAAACCAGGACTAAACCAGGACTAAACCAGGTCTAAACCAGGTCTAAACCAGGACTAAACCAGGACTAAACCAGGTCTAAACCAGGTTTAAACCAGGTCTAAACCAGGACTAAACCAGGTCTAAACCAGGTCTAAACCAGGTCTAAACCAGGACTAAAGCAGGTCTAAACCAGGTCTAAACCAGGTCTAAACCAGGACTAAACCAGGACTAAACCAGGTCTAAACCAGGTCTAAACCAGGACTAAACCTGGACTAAACCAGGTCTAAACCAGGTCTAAACCAGGACTAAACCAGGACTAAACCAGGTCTAAACCAGGTCTAAACCAGGACTAAACCAGGTCTAAACCAGGTCTAAACCAGGTCTAAACCAGGACTAAACCAGGTCTAAACCAGGTCTAAACCAGGACTAAACCAGGACTAAACCAGGTCTAAACCAGGTCTAAACCAGTACTAAACCAGGACTAAACCAGGTCTAAACCAGGTCTAAACCAGGACTAAACCAGGACTAAACCAGGTCTAAACCAGGTTTAAACCAGGTCTAAACCAGGACTAAACCAGGTCTAAACCAGGTCTAAACCAGGTCTAAACCAGGTCTAAACCAGGTCTAAACCAGGACTAAACCAGGACTAAACCAGGTCTAAACCAGGTCTAAACCAGGACTAAACCAGGTCTAAACCAGGTCTAAACCAGGTCTAAACCAGGACTAAACCAGGACTAAACCAGGTCTAAACCAGGTCTAAACCAGGACTAAACCAGGACTAAACCAGGTCTAAACCAGGTCTAAACCAGGACTAAACCAGGTCTAAACCAGGTCTAAACCAGGTCTAAACCAGGTCTAAACCAGGACTAAACCAGGACTAAACCAGGTCTAAACCAGGTCTAAACCAGGTCTAAACCAGGACTAAACCAGGTCTAAACCAGGTCTAAACCAGGTCTAAACCAGGACTAAACCAGGACTAAACCAGGTCTAAACCAGGTCTAAACCAGGTCTAAACCAGGTCTAAACCAGGTCTAAACCAGGACTAAACCAGGACTAAACCAGGTCTAAACCAGGTCTAAACCAGGACTAAACCAGGTCTAAACCAGGTCTAAACCAGGTCTAAACCAGGACTAAACCAGGTCTAAACCAGGACTAAACCAGGTCTAAACCAGGTCTAAACCAGGTCTAAACCAGGACTAAACCAGGACTAAACCAGGTCTAAACCAGGTCTAAACCAGGACTAAACCAGGACTAAACCAGGTCTAAACCAGGTCTAAACCAGGACTAAACCAGGTCTAAACCAGGTCTAAACCAGGTCTAAACCAGGTCTAAACCAGGTCTAAACCAGGACTAAACCAGGTCTAAACCAGGTCTAAACCAGGTCTAAACCAGGACTAAACCAGGTCTAAACCAGGTCTAAACCAGGTCTAAACCAGGTCTAAACCAGGACTAAACCAGGTCTAAACCAGGACTAAACCAGGACTAAACCAGGTCTAAACCAGGTCTAAACCAGGACTAAACCAGGACTAAACCAGGTCTAAACCAGGTCTAAACCAGGTCTAAACCAGGACTAAACCAGGTCTAAACCAGGACTAAACCAGGTCTAAACCAGGTTTAAACCAGGTCTAAACCAGGACTAAACCAGGTCTAAACCAGGTCTAAACCAGGTCTAAACCAGGACTAAACCAGGTCTAAACCAGGTCTAAACCAGGTCTAAACCAGGACTAAACCAGGACTAAACCAGGTCTAAACCAGGTCTAAACCAGGACTAAACCAGGACTAAACCAGGTCTAAACCAGGTTTAAACCAGGTCTAAACCAGGTCTAAACCAGGTCTAAACCAGGACTAAACCAGGACTAAACCAGGTCTAAACCAGGTCTAAACCAGGACTAAACCTGGACTAAACCAGGTCTAAACCAGGTCTAAACCAGGACTAAACCAGGACTAAACCAGGTCTAAACCAGGTCTAAACCAGGACTAAACCAGGTCTAAACCAGGTCTAAACCAGGTCTAAACCAGGACTAAACCAGGTCTAAACCAGGTCTAAACCAGGACTAAACCAGGACTAAACCAGGTCTAAACCAGGTCTAAACCAGTACTAAACCAGGACTAAACCAGGTCTAAACCAGGTCTAAACCAGGACTAAACCAGGACTAAACCAGGTCTAAACCAGGTTTAAACCAGGTCTAAACCAGGACTAAACCAGGTCTAAACCAGGTCTAAACCAGGTCTAAACCAGGTCTAAACCAGGACTAAACCAGGTCTAAACCAGGACTAAACCAGGACTAAACCAGGTCTAAACCAGGTCTAAACCAGGACTAAACCAGGTCTAAACCAGGTCTAAACCAGGTCCAAACCAGGTCTAAACCAGGACTAAACCAGGACTAAATCAGGTCTAAACCAGGTCTAAACCAGGACTAAACCAGGACTAAACCAGGTCTAAACCAGGTCTAAACCAGGACTAAACCAGGTCTAAACCAGGTCTAAACCAGGTCTAAACCAGGTCTAAACCAGGACTAAACCAGGACTAAACCAGGTCTAAACCAGGTCTAAACCAGGTCTAAACCAGGACTAAACCAGGTCTAAACCAGGTCTAAACCAGGTCTAAACCAGGTCTAAACCAGGACTAAACCAGGACTACACCAGGTCTAAACCAGGTCTAAACCAGGTCTAAACCAGGACTAAACCAGGTCTAAACCAGGTCTAAACCAGGTCTAAACCAGGTCTAAACCAGGACTAAACCAGGACTACACCAGGTCTAAACCAGGTCTAAACCAGGTCTAAACCAGGACTAAACCAGGTCTAAACCAGGTCTAAACCAGGTCTAAACCAGGTCTAAACCAGGTCTAAACCAGGACTAAACCAGGTCTAAACCAGGTCTAAACCAGGACTAAACCAGGTCTAAACCAGGTCTAAACCAGGTCTAAACCAGGTCTAAACCAGGTCTAAACCAGGTCTAAACCAGGACTAAACCAGGTCTAAACCAGGTCTAAACCAGGTCTAAACCAGGTCTAAACCAGGTCTAAACCAGGTCTAAACCAGGTCTAAACCAGGTCTAAACCAGATGTAATGGACGCTCCTCTCCGGTCATTAGACGTGGATGTCAGGGTGGAGGTGTGTGGGAATAGCAGCTGTAATAGAGCTGCATCCCAACACAAAACAGTGCGGCGCAGGACACATTCTGAAAGGTGATTGCGGGCGCAGGAGCGCACGATGCGGGAGCGGGCGGGACGATAAACAGCAGTCCCACAAACTAAATAGAGTCAAATAAAAGGAAGATCAAAAGTAAGTAGGCCTATAACAACTTTGTCACCTGGAGTGAGGAGAACCACCTCCAGCTCAACGTGATGAAGACAAAGGAACTGGTGGTGGACCTGAGGAGGACCAAAGCTGCTGTGACCCCCATCTCCATCCAGGGGGTCAGTGTGGACGTGGTGGAGGAGGACAAGTACCTGGGGGTGAACTTGGACAATAAACTGGACTGGAGCAGGAACGTGGACGCGGTTTACAAGAAGGGCCAGAGCCGCCTCTATTTCCTGAGGAGGCTGAGGTCCTTCAACATCTGCAGGACAATGCTCAGGATGTTCTACGAGTCTATGGAGGCCAGTGCATCATGTACGCTGTAGTCTGCTGGGGCAGCAGTCTGCGCCTGAGGGACACTAATAGACTCGAGAAGATCATTAGGAAGGCTGGACATGTTGTGGGGGAGGAGCTGGACTCTCTGGCGGTGGTGTTGGACAGGAGAATACTGGACAAAATCTGGACTATTCTGGACTCTCCCTCCCGCCCCCTCCACAAGGTGCTGGCCAATCAGAGGAGCTCTTTCAGCCATAGACTGCGGCTGCCGCTGCTCCACTGAGAGACACAGGAAATCTGTCCTGTCGCCATCAAACTGTTGAACGCTGCACTTTAACTCACAAACTACTCAATCCTTTTCATCCTATTCCTGCTCACACATGTATATAGTCACAAATATGTCACTGATGTAAATAATTTCCCAGAGAGAACTATTTTATCTTTTATCTTATTGTATTTAGCTTATTTTGTAACTTGTTCGATGTACATGCTCTTGGTTGGTTGCATCTGTAACAAAGAAAATTTCCCCTCGGGGATGAATAAAAGTAATTCTGATTCTGATTCTCATTCTGATAAGTAAAACTGACAGTCCACGGCACTCACTGTGTGTTCAGGCTCCAGCTCCATCCGAGGGCGTTCAGCGTATGTGGTCACAGACTGGAGGAGAGACGTAGAACTGAAGCCCTCAGTGAACAACGGAGACTCAAGCCTAAATAGGCTCATTTTAGGAATGTTCATGGCCCATTATAGGCCTCTCCAAATGTCAAATGTCAAACGTTACTGAGGCCTATTTAATGTTGGCTCAACAATAACTGTGACCCAGTTACCACTTAAGGAATTATGTGTGCGCGTGTTTTTTTCTCCTGGCCAATGAAACAACCTTCCGTCCCCATTAGTGCACTCTGAAGATTGACCATTTACATTGACAAACTGGTACCTCTCAGATAGACAGGATTTATGGGACTTCCATGAAGTTGGCCCCATCAAACTCAAACCTACACAAAACCTATGCCAGTCGTTTGTGCTTCGTTTGTGCTGTTTTGTGCTACAAAAAGTTTCGTTTGTGCGATTCTGGTTCTTAAGATATTTGCAGTTTTATTTTCGGCCGATGACGTCATCCAGCCCCTCAAAATGTGAAACAGCCTCAAAACAGGCAAAAAATTATAGAAAATATTTGTATTTCATTTGTGCTGTTTTGTGCTGTGACACTTTTCATTTGTGTGAGTTTATTTCTAAAATTATTCATTATTATTCCTTATAGGACGTCGTTTCCGCTTAGCTGACGGCAGCAACTTTAGCAAAACTCCGCAAAACTAGTGGTGATAAACGATCTCTGCTGTGGAAAAGTTTGTATTATTACATAAAATATGAAAAGCAAATGACTAAAGACTGATGCAGACTTTTCCACAGTCTGAGATCATTTCTCTTCACTAGTTCTGTGGAGTTTTGCTAAAGTTGCTGCCGTCAACTGAGCGGAAATGATGTCCTATAACTGCCGCAGAAATAATAATGAATAATTTTAGAAATATACTCTCAGAGGTTTTTATGGGCCCGAGTTGCAGTTCATTTGTGGCCATACCGGCTCGTCAAAGCCTGAACCCGTCAGATCTCAGAAGCTCAGCAGGGCTGGGCCTGGTTAGTACTTGGATGGGAGACCACAAGGAATTCCAGGTGCCACAGTGGGGCCAGTTGCAAAAACTGCCGTTGTGTCCTTAGGCAAGGCACTTCACCCACATTGCCTAGTATGAAAGTGGTGTGTGCGTGAGTGTTGGTGGTGGTCGGAGGGGCTGATGGTGCAGATTGGAGCCTCGCTTCCGTCAGTCTGCCCCAGGGCAGCTGTAGCTACAATAGTAGTTTACACCACCGGGTCTGGAGTGAATGAATAATGCTGTAAAGTGTCTTTGAGTGTCCAGAAAAGCGCTGTATAAAACTGATGCATTATTATTATTATTATTATTTTTAACATGTTTTGGCTAAATAAAAGCCTTAAACTTTTGAGTGTTTTGTGCCTGACCATCGATCCCTTACACTAAAGATAGAGTAATTTAAAGGTGCACTGAGTAATATTTTGGTTGAGGGTTCATCACGTGTTTGTTTCCACAGTACAACAGTAAACAGATCTGCCTTTTACATTTATTAAATTACAGGTGCTCCAAAAAAAATAGCTAAAAAAATACCTAGAAAAACAGGAATCCTGTGTCCCCTCTCCACAGATCTGACCTGTGATGCGGTCTGGTTTGGTCTCCACGTTTTTGACAAGACTCACCTAAGGAGCTCTGAGTTTGCAGAACTGGGGATAAAATTGGTGGAATTTTTATTGACTTGAATGATGTGCACAGGATTTTGTACACTAAGATCACCATCAATTTGGTGAAATAGTTTAATATTTGTTTGTTTTTGTCTTGCAGGAGACGCATCATCATATTCCCACTCTACGGGCAATTATGACACTGCTTGAGGTGTTTAATGAACATTCTGGGGAGAAGAAAAGTCTCAATAAGAAACAACTGGCTGAACTTTTAAGGAAAGAGTTTGGATATTTGTCGAGTAGCCAATGGGACATCTGTTATGTTTGGACACTTTTTCCCTTCAGACAGATCAGTCCCTCCAGTTAGCTTCATAATCCCAGGGAAAGTTGTATCAGCGGCAAAGTATCAAATGACTGAAGATATTTACATATTTTAAAATGGCTCTAAGCACATAAACTCCTCCTGCAAACAGCAATCTTTGTGAAGTCACGTAGCACTGAAAATGGCACAAACTCACGAGACCTTGGCCCCTGCTGGTGCGACGGGCCCGACAGGTGCAGGGCGACCAATCACAGAGCAGCACTGAAGTGTGGGTGAAGTCAAAGGCCAGCAGACGTACTTCAGCGTATTCTTGTGTCAATTCAACACTTTCACCAACACATATAATCGTCATGACATTTGGCATTTCCCAGGTTGATAAAGCGTAGAACTCAATTCTGAACGAAATGAAAAGATGCATCATATACTCAGTTCTGTAGAAAAAACAAACTAATATTTAAATCCACTTTATTTGGATAATCCTGAAACCTAAGAATTCTCTGCTCTTGTTTTCCAAATACAAATACTGGATGGAAGATTTCAAAAAGTGTCTCCACACGTCTCCAACACTCTGGATCACGAGGAAATGAGGCCCTATGTCCAAACTTCCAAACGGTCGCTTTAAGGTTATTATAAATAGTGACCGATAGGGGCTTTGCTTTGACTGATGCTGTTTAGAAACCAGAGCAGCCAATTTTGTAACATAACCACAGCCCTGTTTCACTTCAAACTCTTAAGAATGTGCTCATGTTATGTGCAGTGTGATGCTCTCCTCGCACAAGTGTCTAAATAAAACCAAATTACATCAAATCAAGCCATGGAGAATGGGCCTGCTGGAAACTGAACATGGATGTCCCATATATGTGTGGCTGATTGCTTCCTAGATCCCACACTAACTCGAACTTATTTAGTGTTTTTATGACCTGCTGTTGACACATGGACACTTATTATTCACTTGTGCTACTGGAGCATAAATGTCTCTTTTTGTGTTTTGTGAGGATAGTGCTGAATGATGGTGGATGTGGATGGATTAGTCTAATAAAAAACTCCAGAAAACCGGTTGAATGTGTGATTTACTCAGTAGGGTGGAGTGAAAAAACTCTTTTTTCCAGATCATTTTTGGATAGTAATAAAAAGTTGCCGACACATTCAGTGAGTAACATACCAAAAATTAAACATTTTGCAGCAGATCTTTAGTCTCCACATTTTATTATTTTGAACAAAATAACCAAATCACAAAAAAACAGAAGTTACTAAACACAGTTATAAGGATTTTATTTTTACAAAATGAACTGGTCCATACTAACATGGTAACTATTAGGAACCATATGTTTTAAAGAAAAACACAGGTAAACTCTTTGTGTGTAAAAATCATGTTGGGTTTTGGTGTCACATTTCACTACTGGTATTTTAGAATGAAAAACTGCAAATGTCAAAAAAAAACTGAATGATGTAAAATGTCTATACTTATTTTACAGTGTGCATGTCTGAACATCGTGATGGATTTACTCGAGGTTGGCTGGAATCCAGGTCAAACATGGCAAAACTAGATTCAAGATCTCAACATAGTCTGTAGATTATATAGACTTTTACATAGACTTTTACATAGACTTTTACATAGACTTTTACATAGACTTTTACATCGACTTTTACATAGACTTTTACATCGACTTTTACATCGACTTTTACATAGACTTTTACATAGACTTTTACATAGACTTTTACATAGACTTTTACATAGACTTTTACATCGACTTTTTCAATGTTTTTGTTACTTGTTCTGTTAGTATTTAGTTTTATGAACGGTAAAATAAGTATAGATGTTTTTTCAGCATCAGTATGGACTAGTTGATGTTGTAAAAAAACATAACTGTGTTATTTTAATAACCTCTGTTTTTTGTGATTTGGTTATTTTGGCCAAAATAGCCCATATTCCCCCGTTTATTCAGGTCTGTTGTGGAGACTGAAGATTTGCTTCAAAATGTTTACTTCTTTGGTATGTTACTCACTGAATGTTGGCAACTTTTTCACACTATCGAAATTTGATCTGGAAAAAAGAGTTTTTTTTACACCACCCTATTACTCAGAATACAGTGGAACACACACTTGTTTTAAATACATTTTATTCAAAGAGGTTGGTGCCACCTGCATTACCTCAGGTCATTCTGCACAAGCACATCCACATTATGGTTTAATGACATTTTACACAAAAATATGGAGTTAATATGATTGATTCAGGAGCAGGATCACGCCTCAACCTCCCCCAGCTTCTCTCCAGCCAACCATCGCTCAACCACCCCTTCAGTTACCCAGAAGCCCTATTTATACAGGCCTATCCAGACATCTCCGCTCTCTTCACCCCGTGTCTCTTGTCCGTCTTTCAGCCTGAAGAAACCATCATCTACAGAGGGACGGAGGACCTGAATCGACTGGGCTGAGCGTCTGAGACAGACCCCCCACCCTGAGTTTCTACCCAGCCGTGTAAACTGTCTAAATCTGTCCAAATCATCAACAAATATCTTTATCGTATACCATTGTGTGGCATGGTCCTTGCTGAATCATTTCCTACCCCTGTTTGACTGCATCTCCGAAATAGTCCCAAAACAGCCCCAAACCACTTCCCAAAACCCGCAATAACCTCACCTTCTCCACTGTCTCCTCCTCCTTCCACCTCTGTAACCTTGGCCTCATCTCTGAGCAAACCCTCTCCTATGAACACCACATCAAACACATCACCTCCGGAACATCCCTCGTCTGCTGAAACCCTCAGCCACACCTTTGTCACCTCCCACCTCAACTACTGCAATAGCCGGCTCTACTCTTCACCCTCCAAACTCCTCAATAGACTCCAGTAGGCCTCCTCACCCGCACCTCCTCCCATGAACACATCATCCCTGTCCTCAGAGATCTTCACTGGCTCCCCATCCCTTAGCACATCCAATTCAGGGTCCTCAACAATCCAATCCAAGTCCCTCCATGACCTGGTCCCCACCTCCCTCTCTGAGCTCCTCCACCACCACACCCTCCCCCGTGCCCTCCGATCAGCTGACACCAACCTTATCCACACTCCCCAGAATTTTAAAAGCCCTGAAAACCCATCTCTTTAAAACCACCTTTCATGAACTCTTTTAACTTATCTTATTTGTTTGCCTTTATTTGTCTCTTCGTGTAAAGTCTCTGAGTATCTTGAAAAGCGTGTTATATATTAATGTTATTATCATTATTATCATTATTATTATTATTATTATTATTATTATTATTATTATTATTATTATTATTATTATTATTATTATTATTAAATCTCCAAAACGGGTCCAAATAAAAAGCAGAGGCACTTCATGATGAATGGCACAGAGTAGGGTCCAGTCCAGCACGCGGACTCGTGTCTGAACTAAACAGTTCAGTTTAGAGTTAGGATCTCACTCCTCAATCCTCCTGCTGTGAGGAGGACCGTGTGGGCTGGAATCTTCAGAAAAGGAGCCAAACTATATTCAACAGCGGCCGCGCTCATTGGCACAATTACGCACGGTCCATGTTTATGTGTAGCTCCTCGAAAATGACACGGTGAATGTGGCCGTAGTCCCAGAGCCACTGCAGGATCCGTGCCCTCCAGGCTGACGTTCCGTGCCCGCTCTGTGTCCTCAGAAGGCGGTGGAGCGCGCACACACCAGGCTGTCATCGTGCGTCATGTTCCACATGCGGAGCAGCTCCTGCGCGCTCAGTTTATGCACCACTATGAGCTGTTTGTAGAAGCAGGGCTCGTGGTTCATGGGACTCAGCCTCCTCCGCGTCACCCCGAATGTCCTGAAGCCCGCATGGGCCTCCGGGGCAGTGCCCAGCCGCTGCAGGCACATGCCTAAAAACACATCGTCTATTGGGTACAGCTGCACCGCCTCTGAGGCAGCGAACAGGCTACGCGCCAGAGCCCCGGACATGAGGAAGCCCCCTCCGCCCGCGTACGGTGGGTACAGCCCGTCGTACAGCTCTTTGGGGATGTAGTACTTGCTTTGCCGGTTCCGAATCGGGCCCGCCTTGAAGATGATGTCGCCCACGAAGAGCCGCTCGTCCCTCCGCTCCTCGGTCTTGAACCGTACGAGCTCCAGCAGATTGTGCGTGTTGACGAAGACATCATCGTCCCCCTTGAAGATGAAGCGCGTGCTTGGACAGTATATGTTGAACCACTTGAGGAAGTTGACCTCTTTGAGGGTCAGGTTAAAGAAGGTGTCCATAAAGTCCCACTGCAGAATGTCTCCGTACAGCCGGTCCTCGTACTCCAGCAGCCGCTGCAGGTTCCGGGAGTCCTTCCCCGTGGACGCGGTCCCGAGAAGAAACACGGTCCGGACACTGCCGGCCTCGGTCTCGTACTCGCGGCCCCAGGTGAGACGCACGGCCTCGCGCCGGTCATGCTGCTCTATCACGGATTTGACCACGATGAGCAGGTGCACGTGTCCGCGCGCACACTTCTCCGGGTGGTTGATGCGCATCGGGAAGTAGCGGCAGTGTTTCCGCAGAACGAACTGGTGAAACCTGGAGTCCAGGCGGCGGAACCAGTCCTGAGACCTCACGGACGCGTTCTCATTGCAGTTCAGGAACCTGCGCGTCCCAAGACGCGGTAGTGCCGTTGGATGAGCGCGGTGCGCCCTGCTCCGTGGGGCCCTCTGTGCTCACACTGTGCTTGAATGAGAAGCAGTCCGAGCCGCACCAGGCTCTGGGGCCGCCCGCCTTCAGCCCCAGTGCGTCCTTCTCCGCGAGCCGGTGGAGCATGAGGAAGGATGCAAAGACCAGGGACAGGCTCAGCACTGGCTTCAGCAGACCCAAAACGAGCCGCTTCCTACGGATCCAGTGACTCATGTCTCCGCGCCCCTCGCGCATCCAGCCGGACTCCCGGAGCCGCGCGCCACGGCTCCAGGTGTGACCGGTGAGCACGGTGCAGAGCTGTGGAACTGAGTGAGGAGCGGCGGGATGGACCCTCCTCTAGAGTCGAGATGGGACCAGCCCCCCGCGAGGTGTGCCCACAGTCACATGACACGGACACCCTCATTGGGACAGTGCGCGCGCGGAGCACCCAAGTCTCACAAAGTTTTAACGAACAGCCGTGAAAACGGAGGAGGATTGTACAGTAGTGCGTGTGCAGGCAGGACCCTCTCACATGTCCGCGCCATCACACTGTCCCCACAGAAACGTCCCCCAGATACACGGACAGAGATGTGCCTAACTTTAGGTCTACCCCGAAACCAGCAGGTCATCGAGTGTCTGGCGCCACCTAGCGGACAGTCCAAGTGAACGCAGCTGATCTCTGACAGGCGGCTCTCACCGGCTCTCTGCTCCAGACTGAAGAGCATCTTTAGAATGGTGCCCCTCTGCTCGGCGGTGTCAGTGTTTGCACATGAGCAATAGCACCATATACACTACAGGCTGGACTATGGCACGATTCTGTGATTTGACACAGTTTTAACCAGACAGGACACTTGGACACAAAAAGAGTAAGGGAACATATCAACAATACACAAAAATAAAATTTAAATGTTAAAAGCAACAGTAAGGAAAGCCTACATTTAGCTACAGTACAAAACAATAAATAATACAACAATTCTGGTACTGTCAGAAAAACACAATTAAAGCCGCAAACGGCGTCGAATGGCCCTCGCCCGCCCCGCCTCAGACGCCGTGTCTAGCAAACCCACACTAACCCAACCAAACCAAAAACCGAACTTTAGGTCTAAATATAACCCTAACCTTAAACTACTCGTAACCCTAACAACAGCCTCAACCCCAACTCTAACCTTATCCCTTAACCTATATCACTCCTGACCTAAGCCTACCATTTGTATCAAGACTTCCATTTTGTCCACCCAGGTCAACATATGTTTTTTGCGGAGTCTTTGCGCTCCTGCTGGCCAACCGTGAAAAATGCCCCAAATCAGTCATGTTTGATTTTGCTTTTAGTTGTTCATAGAATTTAATTCCCAAATTTGGTATAAGTCTGATGTGGTAGGGGGCGCTATAGTGGACACTTTCCATATGCTTTATAGTGTATTATATTCAGGCTGAGGGCAGCATAAGTGATTCAAATTTCAGCACGATTGGAGTAAACATGTGCGTGTATCATTGTATAAAATATTATTTGGGGCAGTTTTGCGCCCCTGCTGGCCAACAGTGAAAAATACGGCATGTCCATAATTGCTCGTAGTCATGCATAGAATTTCATTCCCAAATTTGGTGCAAATCCAATAATGTTGGCATTTCATGTTTAGGATAGGGGGCGCTATAGTGTAATTTTTCATATACTTTATAGTGTATTATATTCAGGCCGAGATCAGCATCAGTGACCAGACTAAGCTTGTGCATGTAAAATTTGTTTAAATACTTGCCCTCGCTTGCACTTGCAGCACTCACGGGGGCGCTATTCCTCCCCATTTTTCTAGGCCAGCAGGGCTGTGGTGCGTAAACTTCTTTTTTTGTCCATTATCATTTTTATGTCTGTCTCAACTTTGACCAGTTGGGGGCGCTAACGCATCTTTTTTGTAGATGGCTGTGTTACAGTTTTTTCCAATTGTTTACACACAATTTTGAAAACAGGGCTCTTTTTTTCTAAACTCCTCACACAATTAACCAAAGTACAGAACACAACAGAACACTCAGCAAAACGGAATATTTCAGTCAAAACTATAAACAAGTTGATAAAAACCTTATAATGTTCTCCTAACACAAACACATTATTTCAGTGATTCTACACCGTCTACATCTTATACACACTAACACAAGACATTCAAAATACATCTGTAAAAACCCTTTTACATTATATGAATCTTTTTCACAAATATTTGAGAGCATTAGGATAATTTAGATCACAAAATATTTTGACGAACCTTCTTCATGATTACTATAAGATATACAGAGAAAATGTACAATGAAGCAATGCACACAACTGCTGCAGGCTGAACAGTATTTATGTGCTTTACCATATGTTCAGTTACAGGTCAGTCAATGGGGCAAAGACTAAATTGTAGTTCTTACAGCTATAAATTGTAGATACTGTAAATAAAAATCTGTCGACAAATAAAAAGTCCATCCTGTACACTTACAGTGATGAAGAAAAACTAAAGCAACAATACAACAACACAATACAATACAATAATACTCTAAGCATCTCTACGTCTGGCTGGATCAGGCCACAAGATTTGGTCTACGTCACAGGCGATGTCTTCATTAGCAAGGCACCGCTGGAGGAAACGCCTTGTGTGGCGAATCCATCCGTGCACAGAGGCTGCTTCAGTAAGGTCACAGGCCTGGTCCATGGCCTCAATAAGGGGTACACGGTCATATGGCTGAAGGTCGTATACCTTCCACCGCCAAGCAGAAAAAAACTCCTCGATTGGGTTGAGGAAGGGGGAGTATGGTGGAAGGTATAGGACAGCAAAATTAGGGTGGTCTTGGAACCAATTTTGGACCAGAGCAGATCGGTGAAATGAAACATTGTCCCAAACGACAATGTACCGCATCTGGTCCTCTTGGTTTAAATCTGTGATCTCGTGGATTCTGTCAAGAAATGCCAGTATTAGATTGGTGTTATAGGGTCCCAGATGAGCATGGCGGTGGAGGACTCCATTTTGGGTAATAGCAGCGCAGAGGGTGATGTTACCCCCTCTCTGCCCAGGGACACTGGTGATTGCCCTGTGTCCAATTACATTTCTCCCTCTTCTTCTTGTCTTTGAGAGGTTAAATCCTGCCTCATCCACATATATAAATTCATGTTGGACGGCCTCTGCATCAATCTGCAAGACTCTCTGAAACACCGTAAAAAACACAGTAATTTTACATGTAAAAAGGTTGTGTGCACACAAACACACAGAGTACAATGCCACACCATAGTAAGTTTTACTGTAAAATACCTCCACATACACATTACGCAGGTGTTTCACCCTCTCAGAGTTTCGGTTAAATGGTACTTTATACAACTGTTTCATGTGTACTTGTTTTTTTTAAGATCCGAGCTGTTGACAGAGACACTGCATGAATGTTATTGAAAACTGTGTCATTATTGATTCTACTGGCTTGTATCTCTCGGAGCCTGATGCAGTTGTTGGCCAAAACCATGTTCACGATGGCCATCTCTTGTGCCTCAGTGAATAAACGGCCCCTTCCACCTCGGGGCCCTACACCCGCAATCCTACATTAGACAGAATCATTAGATTGTTCTGTATGCAGACAAAAATCACATGTAGTTTACTGTAAAATGTTCCAGGAAAGGATAGTAAAAGTGATGAAACTGTAATACAGGAAGCAGTTTCACTGTACAGTGAGTTAGTTTACCTGTTTTCTTGACGAAATGTTCTAATGACTGATGCCACTGTCTGTCTGCTCAGGTTTGGCTGGACTCTCAGTCCTGCTTCCCTCATTCTAAGTCCATGGTTTATAACGTGGTCAATGAGTGTTGCCCGGACATCTGCATTTATATTTGGTCCTCTTCTGTGTTCTGGTTCTGGTGCTCTGACTCTCACTTGACATCTGCCTCTTCCTCTTCCTCTTCCTCTTTCTTCTCCTCCTCTTTGACCTCCTCTCATTCTCACTCTTCTTCCTCTAGCTCTTTCCATTTTTGTAGATAAAGTGGGTGAGCTCATCTGCTGCCTGAGCATTTATACTTTACCTGAGTGCTGCATTTTCAATGAAGCACTTATGTGTTTCCACACCTGGTGGATGTAATTGGCCACTTTGTTCATTAGTGTCGTCACTGTCAGCCAGAACTTTGTAATGAGAAGGAAGTCACCTCACAATCTGTATCTGGGTCTAAAGTGTGAAAATGTGTTTTAAGTTTGGAAAATCAGTGTGTGCAGTGTTTTGCAAAAAGTTTGAAGCTGAATTTGTGCTGACTGTTTTGCTACTCTGGACAGGTGTTTTGCTTCTTGAGTGTTAAGATTTGTTAACCATCTGAAAATTTAAATTTTAGTGTGTAAACAATTGGAAAAAACTGTAAACGTTTCATAAATTAAAATGCGGCTGAATTAGACGTCAGATGACATGATGAATTTCTTTTATTCCTGCATTTTTCGGGCTCCTTCATTGGATGTTAACTCGCTAAATGGACTGTTCCCCGCTGTCTTGGAGCCAGTTGTCTTTGGACACCAAAGAACTTTCCGGGCCGAGCAAACGGATAGAGGATCTGGAGACGACGATTAATAAACTGCATGCGGAACTGAAAGAGAAACAGTCTCTCCTTGACCACTTTATGGAAATCGCTTTTAAACAGTGTCAGCGCATTAGCTCCATGTCCGCGCTTCATGACACCGTGGTCTGGGACCCCCACGCTCAGGTGGCTTGCTCAGGGGGGGCTCACCTCGGTCTCCTCATGAACGCACGGGTCCTCTGCTCTGCCCTGCCCCATTACTCCATCCACGGCCCCTCTTCATCCGCCTCGGACCCGCCGCCTCCGCCGCAGAATCCCCCGCGCCCCCTGTTTGCACCAACTACACTCTTAGTGGGCGATTCAGTCATAAGGAACTGCAGGTTTTTCAAGGCATCCACTCACTGTTTTCCCGGACCGTTTACACACTATTGGACAAACTGCCCGGTCTCCTACAAACTGCACCCCCCACCGTAACACGACTCATTATTCCCGTAGGGACAAATGACATTACTCGCGGTAAGTCAGAGACAATCAGGCTGAACTTCTTGGACCTTTTTAATCTTTTATCTTTCTGTGGAAAATCTCTTTTTATTTCCAGCCCACTCCCCACACTCGGTTGTTTTAACAGGATTTCAGATCTCCACACTTGGCTCAAACACACTTCCTACAATTACAACTTTGGTTTTATTGACAAGTTTAATCTGTTCTGGTCCCGCTCCTCCTTCTACCAACGTGATGGTCTCCACATAATCCGACTTGACAACCGGTTTTTAACAGCTAACATTTATACCGTACAGACTCATATAATGTCTGGTATCATGGTTCCCCTCTGCAACTATACAGACCCTGTACCCACAAACTTTGGACTCCTAAACATCAGATCCCTCAACAATAAAACCTTCATCTGTCAGGACATCATCACCCACAACAGCTTGGACTTTTTGATTTTAACAGAAACTTGGTTGACACGAGGTGACTGCTAACTGAAGCAACCCCCCTGACTACACTTTCCTCCACCAACCAGGACTGTCCGGTAAGGGAGGGGGGGCTGCAGCCATTTTTAAGAACACTTTTAAATGCACTCCCTGTTTTTATAATAATTTTAGTTCATTTGAGCATCTGTCTTTTATCATTTCTTCAAAAGATCCAATGTTTGTTTTAGTTATTTATAGACCACCTAAACCCAACCCTGTTTTTATTCAAGAATTTTCTGAACTTTCATCCCAGTGTATGGCCCTACACAACAAGGTTTTAATCGTAGGTGATTTAAACATTCATGTATGTTGCCCCCTCAAACCTCTGATTTTATGGAAATAAATGATTCACTCAGTTTATCCCAATTAGTTACTGTTCCCACCCACTCAAAGGGCCATACACTGCATCTGGTTTTAACCCCTGAAGACCTAAGGGAAATTTTAGTACATTTCTCCACACCTGGATTTTTTTCTTAATTTTGCTTTTAAAACTGCCCCTTTTACCCTATAATGAAGTGTTCTACATCCTTTTTTCAGTACAGTCTGTTATTTCACAATCTGCTGCTGTAGTTGTGTCATGTGGCTGTAATAAAAGCTACAGCACCAGAAATAGAAAAAAAAAAAAAAAAAAACAGAAAATAAATTCACACGCTTTTATACAAAACACACAGCAAACATGTATAAACAACTTTTTGGACATAAATGCTTAATTTAGGGCCTTAGCTACAAAAACGCAAAATATCAAGTCTGTAATTAAATTTAAAATATCCTTACTGCCCTAAAAACAAAAAAAGTGCAATCGCTCCATTACTTTTCTGGTCCAGTCATGGAAACAGCTCCTGTAAAGTCCAGGGCCAGAGCACAGAACAGAGCCACAGCACTTCCTGCATTTCCATGGCGTTTATTACATTTGGATGTGTTAATTCTGAGTGAAATAAACCTTTCAAATAAAAATAGAAAGGGATGTGCAATTACACACACCAAGATGCGTAATTTGTCACGTGCGTGAGATTTAACTCCACTTAGAGCGTTTTTTTCCATCGCTATAAGCAAAAGCAGTTGAGAGGAGTCGACCATCTTGACTCACTTCACTCTTTGGCAAAGTTTTGGCCAATCAAAATGGACGGAGCGCATGAGTTTGGCAGAAAACAAAGCGTGAGTGTGACGTAGGATAAAGCCGCAGAAAGGTACGGAAACCTCTATGTCTGCACTTTCAGAGGGGAAAAAGGAAGTTTCTATCTTTTACGGTTAGAAAGTTCTGCGCGGTTACATAAAACATATTCCTCGGTATCGTACACAATACCGTAGGTCTTCAAGGGTTAACCTTTGGTCTCAGCCTGGAAAATCTTATCACTAAAGATATCTGTGTGTCAGATCACAAAGCAGTTTGATGTGATGTTGTTTTAACTCCCCAGTCCTTTAATCATGGTCCATCTTATTCACATGTTTTAACTCCTCCTCTACTCTTAATTTTACCCAGATTTTAAAATTTGCTTCTTTGACTTTTAACCCCAATTTTACCCTGGAGGAGCGGGACTTCTCCGTTTACCAAACCACTAATTCAATAATTCTATTGCACCTTTTAAAGAACGAAATCCAAATGGACCAGCCCCACCGTGGCTCAATGAAAATACACACAAGATAAAAAGAATGTGTAGACAAAATGAGCGAAAATGGAAAAAGGCCAGTTTAAATGTGTTCTGCCTCTCTTGGAAGGAAAGTTTAAAAAGTTACCAGCAAGCAGTGAAAGAAGCAAGGTCCATATTTTATTCCAACACCATTAGTAATAACAAGTCAAATCCTAGAGTTTTATTTCAGACTTTAGACTCAATCTCTAATCCTAAACCCTGTGTTTTTTCCACTGAACAATGTGAACTGTTTTTAAACAATTTTCAATCAATCAAACTTTATTTCTACAGCACCTTCCAACAGCCAAAGCCGACCAAAGTGCTGCACAACAATAAAAGCAAGATAAAAAACAATAAACATCACACACACAGGTCAACAAAGCACATTACACCAGTTAAAATAAAGAAAGCGTCACAGGGCCATTAAGTGTTAAAAGCCATTCTAAATAAGTAGGTTTTAAGTCAGTGATGGAACATAACTCAATGGGCAAAGAGTTCCAGAGTTTAGGACCGGCCACTGCAAAAGAACGATCACCCCACTGTTTGCACCAGGACTGGGGGACCTGCAGCAGATTTTGCCCAGCAGATCGTAGAGCTCTGCTGGGCTGGTGAGGGGTCAAAATCTCACACAAGTAGGAAGGTGCAAGACCACTGACTGCATTAAAAATAAACATCAAAATTTTAAAATGGATTCTGAACTGGACAGGGAGCCGGTGCCAGGAGGACAGGACAGGGGTGATGTGGTCATGTTTCCCACTGTTAGTGAGCAGACGAGCTGCAGCATTTTGCACGAGCTGTAAACGGTGAAGACCAGCTTGATTCATCCCCACATAGAGGCATTACAGTCGTCTATGCGGGAACTAACAAAGGCATGGACCTTAACCTTTGCCAGGAGGCGGAGCTGAAAGAAGCTTGTTCTGACCACAGAATCTATTTGTTGATCAAACTTTAGACTGCTGAATCCAATTTTACCCCCACATTTTTGACACCGTGGTTAAAGTGGGGCCCAAAGCAACAAGACCAGGAGCTGAGATACTGGGCAGGTTGGATGTTCCAAACACAGTGCATTCTGTTTTCTCTCATTCAAACAGAGAAAATTCTGGGACAGCCACAGTTTAATATCGTCTAAACATCTGTTGATGGAATCCAGACTGTCAGAGGAATTAGGGACAATTGGCAGGTAGATTTGTAAATCATCCGCATACAGATGGAAGGACACATTGTGATTTGAGATAACTGCACCTAAAGGCAACATGTACAGGGAGAATAGAACAGGGCCCGAAATGGATCCCTGTGGCACACCAGAGATCAAATTTTAGATCAGATTTTATCAGGAAAGTGTCTGACATCAGGAACCAAATATCTGCCCCGACCAGGTCACTTCTGTAAGTAGAGAACCTCAGGATTTTAATTGTTTTACTAATTTTATGCCTTTATCCCTTTCCCTAACCAATGTTTTAGCCCACATGAAAGCGACCATGTGCAGTCTGGATGCCATACCCACCAAATTTCTCCAAGATGTTTTTAATGTGGTTGGTCCCAGTATTTTATCTATTATCAACCAGTCTCTGTTGGAAGGCCTCATCCCATCCCATTTTAAACACGCTGTGGTCCAGCCACTTTAAAAAAAAACTAATTTAAGCACCTCTGATTTGAACAATTTTAGATCAATGTCAAAGCTTCCATTTTTATCCAGAGTTTTAGAGAAAGTCGTTTCTAACCAGCTTTTGGATTTTAGGAATAGTAATCACATCTTTGAGAAATTTCAATCAGGTTTTAAAGCATCACACCGCATCAAAACAGCCCTGCTCAAAGTCTCAAACGATCTTAGCCACGGACAGAGGCGAGTGCTCGATTTTAATTATTTTAGATTTAAGTGCCGCTTTTGATACCATTGACCATGCAACTTTAATAAACTGCCTCAAAAACTGGGTTGGCTTCTGAGATACTGGTTTTACTCCTATCTTTTAAACAGAACCTTTGCGGTCACTATAGGCAATTTTACCCCTCCTCTGCTGCCATTGCCTGTGGTGTGCCACAGGGTTCTATTTTAGGTCCTATTTTATTTTCTATTTATATGCTCCCTCTAGGACACGTTATAGCTCACCATAACGTGTCCTTCCACTGTTATGCTGACAACACACAGATCTACCTCCCGCTGAGACCAAACGACCCCGGGAGCCTGGCGCTGTGTTAAACTGCTTCAGTGACATGAACAACTGGATGGCACAGAACCTCCTACAACTCAACAGCTCCAAATCTGAAATTATTCTAATCAATCCCCCCAATCCACCTCCCATATCAGCAATAGTCTCGGCCCTCTCGCTCCCAACTTCCCCCCCGGTGCCAGAAACCTCAGCGTCATTTTTGACTCTCACCTCAACTTCCAGCTTCACATCAAAAAAGTCGCCCAATCCTGTTTCCTCCACCTCTGCACAATTAGTAAAATCAAGACTATCCTCTCCCGTCCCGATCTCGAAAAAAGTCATCCATGCACTCATCTTCTCCCGTCTAGATTATTGCAACTCCCACCTCTCCGGTCTCGACTCCAAATCCATCTCCCACCTCCAGCTGGTTCAGAACGCAGCAGCTCAGCTCCTCACCGGTTTTAACATCAACACACTACCCCTGTTTTATCTTTCCTTCACCGGCTGCCTGTGTGTTTTAGAATTGATTTTAACATTTTACTGATCACTTTTAAAGCTTGTTTAGGGCTTGCACCAAGTTGCATTTCAGAACTTTTAACTCCGTACGAGCCTCCCACAGCCTTAGATCTTCAGGCAGGTCCCTGTGGCTGTTCCGAAGTCCAGGCTCCGGACGAAGGGCGATTGAGCCTTTTCAGTCCGGGCGCCTTGGATTTGAAATGACCTGCCTGAGCAGATAAGACTGCACCATCAGGATCATGTTTTAAATCACTTCTTAAAACCCATTTTTATCGGTTGGCCTTCCTTTAACTGGTCAGGCCCGAGTGCCAGAGGCTGGCGAAGGGCCTATTAGTGTCACATAGCGATGCTCATAGGGGGCGGGAACTAAAATGACACAACGTGACTCGCCTGCAGTGACCAGGGACCCTCACCATGACGGAGAACATTGTTCTCGTATCAGAATATTCTTCTTCTGCACTCACCCATTTTTTCACCCAGTGAACAATGTTGAAAAAAACGTTTGAAAAAGTCTCTAACTTTTGGCTATTTCCATTTTCAATAAATAAATAAAATGGCTCGTCAGCGCCCCCTAACATCACAAAAATGCATTAGGGAATACGAATGACACCAAAAAAAAAATAAAAAAATTGCACATAGAATCATAAAATTTAACACAGAAGTTGATCATGACAAGACAAGTAAAAAATATTATTATGGCCACGCCCCCTGACACACCAGAAGACGGCCATCTTGGATTAAAGCTTGCAAAGCTGAAACGCACTCCTCCGCGGGCGTCACCCAAACGGCCTCAGATTTGGTCCACATTATCTCCAGGATGGGAACATAAAAAGTTATCCACAGCTCCCAAATCCGTCTGACGTCTCTGAGCAGTGAAGTCACAAATAATGAACACAAGCTTTGAATATTTACAAATTGCTTTTATTTGCTCAAACAAACACAGTTCTTAAAATCACTGCCCTAAAGCGACTGAATGTGAAAAAAATGAAATTTGGTGCATTAGCGCCCCTACAGATTGAAATAAAACGTGACCCCGCAAACGCATTCAAAAACGTTCAAAAACTAACCAAACTTTTCCAAATGTTCAGAAATGATGAGACATTCGAGAAAATATAGGTTTCATGCGTGAGGACCAAAAAATGGAGATAATTCACCACCTCGAATATTAGGCTCCGCCCACTCCTATGGGAGAGCCACGAAATTCGGTCCACGCATTTGTCACGTGAAGCCAAACAAAAAATATTATTATGGCCACGCCCCCTGACAAAGCAGAAGGCGGCCATCTTGGATTGAAATCTTCAAAATGCAGAGTTCACATTTTTGCTCATGTTGCGTTTGAACGAACTCCTCTGAAGGTGCTTCACCCACAGGGCTGAAAATCACCGTACATCATCTACAGTCCCTGACAAAAGTCTTGTCTCTTATCCATTTTGTAGAAACAAAAGTTTATAACCTGACTTTAAATAAATCGATTGGTTTTAGAAATGTCTCATATTAAAGTTAAAACCCTCCCAAATTATGCTCAATATACTCAAATTAATTTGCTTCACTGAAGAAACATTGATCATTTAATGAACACAGAAAGGTCAGATTTTGGCAAGACAAAAGTTTTGTCGCCTACAGAAAATTGAACAAATAATTTACTTCAAATACAAAAATCTGTTGCATAACGTCAGTGAATTAAGTAGTGGTGCTGTGAGATCCATATTTAATATCTTGTATGACTTCCATGGGCTTGAAGGACTTCATCCATGTGGTTCGACAATGATTCATACAATTTGTTGATGAAGTCATCAGGAATAGCAAAGAAAGCGTCTCACAGCCTCCAGAGTTCATCAAGATTCTTTGGTTGTTCCTTCCATGCTTCCTCTTTCATTCTACCCCAGACCTGCTCAGTGATGTTCATGTCTGGTGACTGGGCCAGTCCTGGAGCACCTTGATCTTCTTCACCTTGAGGAACTTTGATGTAGAGATAGAAGTATGCGATGGAGCACCATCCTGCTGCAAAATGTGACCCCTTTTATGGTTGGGAATGTAAGAGGTGCTAATACTTCTTGATATTTTAGGCTATTGATTTTGCCTTCACCCTGCAAATGTCTCCCACACCCCCATACTGGATGGAACCCCAGACCATGATTTTTCCACCACCAAACTTAACTGTTTTCTGGGTGAATCTTGGATCCATGTGGGCTCCAGTAGGTCTCCTGCAATATTTGCAGCGGCTGTGATGTAATTCAACCGAGGATTCATCTGAGAAATCCACCTTCTGCCACTTTTCCAGTGTCCATCCTTTTAGCAGGCTGTGGGCCTTGGCAAATGCCACACGGTTTTTTAATTGCCTTTTGTTTAGTGCTGGTTTCTGTGCACTGATTCGATCATGGAGGCCATTTCCAGACAGAATTCTACAAACTGTTCTGGTTGACACAGGGACTTGAGGTGACCAGGCCTGGTGGAGCTCTGCTGCAGTGGAAAAGGGGCCTTGGATTTTCCAATCAACAAACGGTCCTCCCGAGCAGTTGTCTTGCGGGGTCTGCTGGACCTGGGCTTGTCAAAAACATCTCCAGTCTTTTCAGATCTTTTTCTTATTCTTTGTACTTGACGCTGAGACACATTGAAGGTGTCAGCCACCTCAGCAGTGGATCTGGTCTTCAGCCTCTTGATAATTAACGCTTTGGCCTCAGGGTGGATCTTAGGCAGGTTGTCAGAGGTCAAGTTGCAGTTGATGTGAGGGTCTGGTGTGCTGGGGTTCTTTGTATACACACCCACTAAGTGACTGATCAGTAACTGATCACAGGTGAGGCTGTAATCTAGAACTGGGTGCATCATATGACAAGGAGACAAGACTTTTGTCTTGCCAAAATCTGACCTTTCTGTGTTTATTAAATGATCAATGTTTCTTCAGTGAAGCTAATTTATTTTAGTATATTGAGCATAATTTGGGAGGGTTTTGTCTTTCATATGAGACATTTCTAAAACCAATCGATTAATTTAAAGTCAGGTTATGAGCTTTTGTTTCTACAAAATGGATAAGAGACAAGACTTTTGTCAGGGACTGTAGAGAAGTGGTGAAAATCACCGTACATCATCTAGAGAAGTGCGCCTGTAGCGGCTTTACGAAACCTGTTTTCCGGAGTAGCCGTGGAGAGGTAAAATTGGGCCCAGTAAAGACTATGACGCGCTGAATGCTATATCAAACAAAGAGGCTAGATCCAGTAAGATATTTTGCGATGATTTAATGAATGGTTAACTGGCATCACAGCAGAAACATATGAATGTGGACACAGAGAGCAGGAATATTGCAACGATGAATACTGTATTGATAAGGTAAAACCAGAAACAAAGCAACAGCGGTCAACAAAAATTACGGCTACCCAACCAACCTTTCTCCTCCTCCCTGGCCCAGGTGAATGCACGCCCTTTAACCCTTCCACGCCTGCACACACCCACGCTCAAGTGACCCCACTCTCTCTCGGGGTGAGGACACACAGACACATACACATACACATGCACACACACACACACACACACCGTGCCCAAAAAGTGTCTCCTATACACCAGCCCCTAATTATTGAATCTGACAATAATTACCCAAACATGAATAATATAGGAGATATAACAATTAGCATTAATTATCATACCACTGTCCTGAGAATAACAGTCCATTAGAAATCTTCACTTTTTCAGTCACTAAGTGACCTACAGTTCAAGAGTCACTAGTCCAGAGTCGATAAAAATTGTCCATAAATATTCCAGTCTGCACCATCCTTATACAGCCTCAGCCTCCATCAGCAAACAGACCTTGGAAATAGGTTGGTCCAGGCAGTTAGTCTTAGTTTTAATCCAAACCTGGCGAACTAATCCTTTTTTGTCAGGAAATGTCTCCAAAACTCTTGCCATGATCCAGGAGTTTCGCGGAGCGGAACTGTCCATAATGATCACAATATCCCCGGGGATGAGATTCCTTTTCACTTTAGACCAGCGCTGGCGTTCTTGCAGTAGAGGTAAATATTCTTTGGTCCACCGTTTCCAGAACAGGTCTGATATGTATTGAACCTGTCGCCATCTTCTTGTAGCATATAGGTCAGCAGACTGAAACTCCCCTGGAGGTAAAGACAGTAAGTTCTTCAAAAGCAGCAAGTGGTTAGGTGTTAACGCCTCGAGGTCATTCGGATCTGAGGAGGCCTTTGTGATAGGCCGGCTGTTAATGATTGATTCCACCTCACACAGCACTGTTTGAAGGCCCTCTTCATCGAGATGTTGCACTTTGAGAGTTGAATTGAGCACCTTCCTCACAGACCGAATGAGCCTTTCCCACACTCCTCTATGGTGGGATCCTGCTGGGGGGTTAAAGGTCCACTTGATGCCCTTCTGCAACAACATGTCATTAATCTGTACGTGATTCCTCTGTTCTATAGCCAGTTTCAACTCTCTTTCAGCTCCAATAAAGTTTGTGCCGTTATCAGAACGCAGTTCCCGAACTTGTCCCCTCCTGGCTATGAAACGTCTAAGCGCATTTATAAATGAGTCAGTGTCCAAGGACGGGCCACCTCAATGTGCACAGCTCTTAAGGCAAGGCAAGTAAACAACACACCATACGTCTTTACTATGCTTCTCCTGCTTTTCACCTCAACCGGGCCAAAGTAGTCCACTCCAACATATGTGAATGGAGGCTCATCTGCCTATCCTTAGGCAAATCCGCCATCTGCTGGCTGACTGGAGGAGAGTTCAGTCTCCTGCATATGGTGCATTTTGACAATACCCTTTTGATCGCTGTTCCTCCACCCATGATCCAGTACTTTTCACGAAGTTTAGACAGCATATGATTTCAGGCCACTGTGACCAACTTCCTGATGGATATGTCTGAGCAACAGAGTGGAAATGTGGAATTCTTTGGATAGAATGATGGGATGTTTTGACTCCACTGGCATAGATACTCTGCTGAGACTACCACCAACCCTCAGGGTCCCATCTTCCAGTGTTGGACACAGCGAATGCAGATGACTGGTTCTCTTAATCCAAACTCTTGATTTCATCTGGGAACCTTCTCTCTTGGCAAAATTTTATAACTGAGAGTTCTGCATCATTTATGTCTTCAACTGTAAGACTGCCTGACACAAGAGTTCCTTTGAATCTCTTGAGCTCCTCATCCAGGCTTCTCCGTTCATCCACACTAAGGCAGCCTTGAGCACAACTTGCCCACAGCTCCTTCCTCTTCTTGTAGCAGTCCTGCAACCATTTCTTATACCTCAGCCACCATGCCACACATTTCTTTAGGAGGACCCAGGAAGAAAAGTAGTAATCAGGTAAGTTGTTGGATCTTCTCTAGTCACTGTAGCATTGACTGTGATAGTGTTTTTTATCTCTGGGTCATCTGGAAAAACATCATGCAGTGTCTCAGGATTCACAGGCCACTCACTCTCAGGTTGACAGAGAAAGTGAGGCCCTGACGCACAAACTTTATCTTTGAGGAACTTCTCCACCTTGAGCCCTCTAGAGGCTACGTCTGCGGGGTTGGAACCTGTGTCCACATATCTCCACTGGTCCTGATGAGAGGATTTTAAAATCTCCGCCACACGATTTGCCACAAATACTTTGAACCTGGTTGTCTCGTTCCTTAGGTACTTTAACACTGATACACTGTCAGTCCAAAGCACTGATTCCTCTAGGTTCATGTGTAGTTCCTTTCTCCATAGTGCATCGACGCGACTGGCCATCGTGGCTGCCACAAGCTCCATTCTGGGAATAGTAACAGCTTTCACAGGTGCAACACGAGATTTTCCCATTATGAAGGCACTATGCCTTTGATGGCACTCATTTTGCAACAGCAGGTAAGTCACTGAACCGTAACCATCCTCACTGGCGTCAGAAAAGTGATGTAATCTGGCCTTTGTTACATTCCCAAACTCCTGGGGCTTTATGCATCTGTCCAGCCTGAAGTTATCCAACAGATGGATCCTTGCATCCATTTCAGCCACTCCCTAGAGGCCGTCTCTGGTATCTGCTCATCCCAGCCGATTGCCCTTCGACACAGGTCTCTCAATATCAACTTTGCCACCAGAACAACAGGACTCAGCATGCCCAGAGGGTCATAAATGGAGCTTACAGTTGAGAGGATTCCTCTACGGGTTAGAGGTCTTTCTTTACAAACAATTCTGAACTTGAACATGTCTGATTGAATACACCAATCAACGCCAAGTACTCTTTCGACTGGCAACGATGGTTGCTCAAAGTCCAGCTTCATCACACCCTTCGCTCTGCTCTCATCTGGAATGCATTTGAGGACACTGGGCTTATTGCTTAGCCACTTTGTTAGGCAAAACCCACCTTCTGCACACAAAGAGACCAGTTCTTTATACAGTATAACTGCTTCCTCTTCAGTTGGAACTGACACAAGGCAATCCACATAAAAACAATGAAAGATCTTAGCCACTGTCTCCTCTCTGAACCGATGTCCAAAATCTTCAGCACATTTCCTCAAGGCAAAGTTGGCACAGGAGTGGGATGAGGTCGCTCCAAAGAGATGAACTTTCATCCTGAACTCTGCTGGTGCTTGGCTTAGATCCCCCTGTGGCCACCACAGGAACCTCAGCAGGTCAGCATCCTCAGGAGGGACTCGCACCTGATGGAACATGGATTCGATATCTGCCATAATGACAACTGGCTCCTTTCTAAACCGAGTCACAACTCCTATTAGTGAACTGGTCAGGTCTGGGCCTTGTAACAACTGCTCATTGAGGGAGCTTCCGTTAAAACTGGCACCACAATGAAATAAATAAAAATGAATGAAATAAATTGAATGAATTAAATACCACCCTCAGCTTCTTCTTGGTAGGATGGTAAACACCGTGATGTGGTATTCAATTCAATTCAATTCAATTCAATTTATTTTGTAGCGCCCAAAATCGCAACAACAGTTTCCTCTAAGGGCGTTCCAAGATATGGATGAGCCAAACATACACACAGACATATCAAAACAGGAAAAAACAACATTCATGTAAAGCAGCAAATGAAACATGGTCCAGTCATCCCCTGTCCTTAGACCCTCCTTCTCAGCAAGGAAAAACTCCAAAAAACCCAGGGTCCTGGGAAAAAGAAGAAACCTCGGGGAGAACTACAGTGAAGGAGAGATCCACTCCCATGGACGGACAGGCTATAGATGTCCAGGCCCGTGGGCCAGTTCGGTATGGCCACAGCTACCCAGGTGGAGGAGGAGCCGGGGAGGAGGAGGAGGAGAGGGGCGAGGAGGAGGAGGAGAGGGGTAGGAGGAGGAGCCGAGGAGGAGGAGGAGCCGGACGAGGAGGAGGAGCCAGGCGGGGAGGAGGAGGAGCCGGGGAGGAGGAGGAGCCGGGGAGGAGGAGGAGGAGCCGGGGAGGAGGAGGAGCCGGGTGAGGAGGAGGAGGAGAGGGGTAGGAGGAGGAGGAGCCGGGGAGGAGGAGGAGCCGGGCGAGGAGGAGGAGGAGCCGGGCGAGGAGGAAGAGACCGGGCGAGGAGGAGGAGAGGGGTCCAGCTGCCATCAGGCGCCTGAAAGAGTTCCACTCCACAGGGGGAGTGGGACAGGGGACAACATGTGAATAGCAATGAACAAACTACAGATGAGAACATAGTGAGTGATGCTGATGAGAAAATAGGAGGAAACAGAGGACAGTGCTCAGGTTGCCACACTTCCCCCAGCTTGTTATCTCCTGCAGCAGCTTATCTTAGTGACATCAACTAAGTAACCTGGTCATAAGCTATTCCGAAGAGGAAGGTTTTAAGCCTGGTCTTAAATAAAGAGACTGTGGAGCCTGTTTAACACCAACAGGGAGTTGATTCCATAACACAGGAGCTTGGTAACTGAAGGCTCTCCCCCCCACTGTACTTTTAGACACTCTAGGAACCACTAATAATCCTGCATTCTGAGAGCGAAGTGCTCTATTTGGCTGATAGGGGACAATGGCATCCTGAAGATATGATGGGGCCATATTGTTTAAGGCTTTGTATGTCAGGAGGAGAACTTTGAATTTAATTCTAAACTCGACAGGAAGCCAGTGCAGTGATTTTAACACAGGACTGATGTGATCACGTCTTTTAGTTCCTGTTAGGACTCTGGCCGCTGCATTTTGGACCAACTGGAAGCTTCTTAAAGTACCTTTAGTGCAGACGGTGAGCAGAGAATTACAGTAATCTAGTCTGGATGTAACAAATGCATGGATAAGTTTTTCAGCATCATTTTTAGGCAAAATATTTCTGATTTTAGTTATGTTTCGCAGGTGAAAATATGCAGTTTTACAAGCTTGGTTTATATGAGCTGTGAATGAGAGATTTTGGTCAAATACGACTCCAAGGTTTTTTACAGTAGAGCTAGAGGCTATACTCACATTGTCAAGTGAGATTATCTGGTCTGACAGAGAATCTCTCTGGTATGTACCATACTTTACATACCTTTGCAAACAGGTCATTCATGACGGTAGCATACTCTGAGCGGAATGTTGGGTCTTTCTAAAGCTTCCCTTTCAAATAGTTCAGCCGCTGTTCAACCACCTTTTTATTGTTCGGCATGCTAATTCCTGGCTTCCTCACTGGTAGACAGATCTTATAGTGACCGTCGTGATGTTTAGCGGATGAAGTCACCATCTTGAGGAACCTTTGGTCCTCTCTGGACAGTCCTAGCTCTTCATCCATGGTTGACTCGGGAAAATCGTGCTTAAAATGTTGTTGCCACAGCTCATCCAGATTTATGATGGCCACCCTGTTGACTGTCACTGGCCCACATTCAATGGCCTGCCCACTGTTCCCTGTCAGTGGTCCATTCACTGTCCAGCCCAGCACAGTCTTTATAGCATATGGCCCATCATCGATGCTGCGAATAACCTCCAGTGGCTCCATAGCTTTGGGGACGTTGGTTCGACCTGGTTTTGACCTGGTTTAGACCTGGTTTAGTCCTGGTTTAGACCTGGTTTAGTCCTGGTTTAGTCCTAGTTTAGTTTTAGACCTGGTTTAGTCCTGGTTTAGACCTTGTTTTGACCTGGTTTAGACCTGGTTTAGACCTGGTTTAGACCTTGTTTAGACCTGTTATAGATCAGGACTAAACCAGGACTAAACCAGGTCTAAACCAGGTCTAAACCAGGTCTAAACCAGGACTAAACCAGGACTAAACCAGGACTAAACCAGCTCTAAACCAGGTCTAAACCAGGACTAAACCAGGTTTAAAGTAGATCTAAAATAGGTCTAAATCAGGACTAAACCAGGTCTAAACCAGGTCTAAACCAAGACTAAACCAGGACTAAACCAGGTCTAAACCAGGCCTAAACCAGGACTAAACAAGGACTAAACCAGATCTAAACCAGGACTAAATCAGGACTAAACCAGGTCTAAACCAGGACTAAACCAGGTCTAAACCAGATCTAAACCAGGTCTAAATCAGGACTAAACCAGGTCTAAACCAGGTCTAAACCAGGACTAAACCAGGACTAAACCAGGACTAAACCAGGTCTAAACCAGGTCTAAAACAGGTCTAAACCAGGACTAAACCAGGACTAAACCAGATCTAAACCAGATCTAAACCAGGACTAAACCAGGACAAAACCAGGTCTAAACCAGGTCTAAACCAGGACTAAACCAGATCTAAACCAGATCTAAACCAGGACAAAACAAGGTCTAAACCAGGTCTAAACCAGGACTAAACGAGATCTAAACCAGATCTAAACCAGGACTAAACCAGGTCTAAACCAGGTCTAAACCAGATCTAAACCAGATCTATAACAGGACTAAACCAGGTCTAAACCGGGTCTAAACCGGGTCTAAACCAGGACTAAACCAGGACTAAACCAGGACTAAACCAGGTCTAAACCAGGACTAAACCAGGTCTAAACCAGGACTAAACCAGGACTAAACCAGGTCTTAACCAGGTCTAAACCAGGTCTAAACCAGATCTAAACCAGATCTAAATCTAAACCAGGACTAAACCAGGTCTAAACCAGGTCTAAACCAGGTCTAAACCAGATCTAAACTAGATCTATAACAGGTCTAAACTTGGACTAAACCAGGTCTAAACCAGGTCTAAACCAGGTCTAAAACTAAACCAGGTCTAAAACTAAACCAGGTCTAAACCAGGTCTAAACCAGGACTAAACCAGGACTAAACCAGGTGTAAACCAGATCTATAACAGGACTAAAACCAGGACTAAACCAGGTCTAAAAATAAACCAGGACTAAACCAGGTCTAAACCAGGACTAAACCAGGACTAAACCAGGTCTAAACCAGGTCTCAACCAGGATTAAACCAGGTCTAAACCAAGTCTAAACCAGGTCTAAACCAAGTCTAAACCAGGACTAAACCAGGTCTAAAACTAAACCAGGACTAAACCAGGTGTAAACCAGATCTATAACAGGACTAAAACCAGGACTAAACCAGGTCTAAACCAGGTCTAAACCAGGACTAAACCAGGTCTAAACCAGGTCTAAACCAGGATTAAACCAGGTCTAAACCAGGTCTAAACCAGGTCTAAACCAGGATTAAACCAGGTCTAAACCAGGTCTAATCAAGGACTAAACCAGGTCTAAACCAGGTCTAAACCACGTCTAAAGCAGGTCTAAACCAGGAGTAAAGCAGGTCTAAACCAGGACTAAACCAGGTCTAAAACTAAACCAGGACTAAACCAGGTCTAAACCAGGACTAAACCAGGTCTAAACCAGGTCTAAACCAGGAGTAAACCAGGTCTAAACCAGGACTAAACCAGGTCTAAAACTAAACCAGGTCTAAACCAGGTTTAAACCAGGTCTAAACCAGGACTAAACCAGGACTAAACCAGGTCTAAACCAGGTCTAAACCAGGACTAAACCAGGTCTAAACCAGGACTAAACCAGGTCTAAACCAGGTTTAAACCAGGTCTAAACCAGGACTAAACCAGGTCTAAACCAGTTAGAAACCGGAATTCTAAGCCAGGACTAAACCAGGACTAAACCAGGACTAAGCTTGGGTCTAAACCAGGTCTAAACCAGGTTTAAACCAGGTCTAAACAAGGACTAAACCAGGTCTAAACCAGGTCTAAACCGGAATCTAAACCAGGACTAAACCAGGTCTAAACCAGGTCTAAACAGGACTAAACCAGGACTAAGCGTAAAGATAAACCAAGGACTAAACCAGGAGTAAACCAGGTCTAAACCAGGTCTAAACCAGGACTAAACCAGGACTAATCCAGGTCTAAACCAGGTCTAAACCAGGTCTAAACCAGGACTAAACCAGGTCTAAACCAGGTCTAAACCAGGTCTAAAACTAAACCAGGTCTAAACAAGGTCTAAACCAGGACTAAACCAGGTCTAAAACTAAACCAGGTCTAAACCAGGTCTAAACCAGGTCTAAACCAGGAGTAAAGCATGTCTAAACCAGGACTAAACCAGGTCTAAAACTAAACCAGGACTAAACCAGGTCTAAACCAGGACTAAACCAGGTCTAAACCAGGTCTAAACCAGGAGTAAACCAGGTCTAAACCAGGACTAAACCAGGTCTAAAACTAAACCAGGTCTAAACCAGGACTAAACCAGGTCTATACCAGGACTAAACCAGGTCTAAACCAGGTCTAAACCAGGACTAAACCAGGTCTAAACCAGGACTAAACCAGGTCTAAACCAGATCTAAACCAGGTCACAAACCAGGACTAAGCCAGGTCTAAGCCACGTCTAAACCAGGACTAAACCAGGTCTAAAACTAAACCAGGACTAAACAGGTCTAAACCAGGATAGAAGCAGAATTAAACTGAGTCTAAACCAGGACTAAACCAGGTCTAAAACTAAACTAGGATAAACCAGGTCTAAACCAGGATAAACCAGAGTCTAAACAGGTCTACAAACCAGGAGTAAACCAGGTCTAAACCAGGACTAAACCAGGTCTAAAACTAAACCAGGTCTAAACCAGGTCTAAATCAGGACTAAACCAGGTCTAAAAACTAAAACCAGGTCCTAAGCCCAGGAGTAAACCAGGTCTAAACCAGGACTAAACCAGGTCTAAACTAAACCAGATTTCAACCAGGACTAAACCAGGTCTAAACCAGGACTAAACCAGGTCTAAACCAGGTCTAAACCAGGACTAAACCAGGTCTAAACCAGGACTAAACCAGGTCTAAACCAGTTCTAAACCAGGTCTAAACAAGGACTAAACCAGCAGGTGCAAACACGTCTAAGCAGGACTAAACCAGGTCTAAACTAAACCAGGACTAAACCAGGTCTAAACCAGGACTAAACCAGGTCCTATCCAGATTTAAACCAGGACTAAACCAGGTCTAAAAAACTAAGCTAGGACTAAACCAGGTCTAAACCAGGACTAAACCAGGTCTAAACCAGGTCTAAACCAGGAGTAAACCAGGTCTAAACCAGGACTAAACCAGGTCTAAAACTAAACCAGGTCTAAACCAGGTCTAAACCAGGACTAAACCAGGTCTAAACAGGTCTAAACCAAGGACTAAACCAGGTCTAAACCAGGACTAAACCAGGTCTAAAAAGTAAACTTGAGTCTAAACCAGGTCTCAACCAGGTCTAAACCAGGTCTAAACAGGTCTAAACCAGCGTAAACCAGGTCTAAACCAGGACTAAACCAGGTCTAAAACTGAAGCCGAGTCTAAGCAGGTCTTAACCAGGTCTAAACCAGGTCTACAGGTCTAAACCAGGACTAAACCAGGTCTAAACCAGGTCTAAACCAGGTCAAACCAGGTCTAAACCAGGACTAAACCAGGTCTAAACCGGGTCTAAGCCAGGACTAAACCAGGTCTAAACAGGTCTAAACCTTTTCTAAAACTAAACCAGGTCTAAACCAGGTCTAAACCAGGACTAAACCAAGGTCTAAAACTAAACCAGGTCTAAACCGGAGTCTAAACCAGGTCTAAACCAGGAGTAAACCAGGTCTAAGCCAGGACTAAACCAGGTCTAAAACCAAACCAGGTCTAAACCAGGTCTAAACCAGGACTAAACCAGGTCTAAACCAGGTTTAAACCAGGTCTAAACCAGGACTAAACCAGGTCTAAACCAGGTTTAAACAGGTCTAAACCAGGTCTAAACCAGGTCTAAACCAGGACTAAACCAGGACTAAATAGGTCTAAACCAGGTCTAAACCAGGATAAACCAGGTCTAAACCAGGACTAAACCAGGTCTAAACCAGGAGTAAGCCAGGTCTAAACCAGGACTAAACTAGGTCTAAACTAAACCAGGTCTAAACCAGGTCTAAACCAGGTCTAAACCAGGAGCAAACCAGGTCTAAACCAGGGGAAACCAGGTCTAAAACTAAACCAGGTCTAAACCAGGTCTAAGCAGGTCTAAACCAGGTTACCCCAAACCAGGTCCTAAACCAGGACTCAAGCCAGGTCTAAACCAGGTTTTAAACCAGGTCTAAACCAGGTCTAAACCAGGTCAAACAGGACTAAACCAGGTCAAACCAGATTCTAAACCAGGTCTAAACCAGGACTAAACCAGGTCTAAACCAGGTCTAAACCAGGACTAAACCAGGACTAAACCCGGAGTTAAGCCAGGTCTAAACCAGGTCTAAACCAGGGGATAAACCAGGTCTAAACCAGGTCTAAACCAGGTCTAAACAGGACTAAACCAGGTCTAAACCCTTTAAACCAGGACTAAACCAGGTCTAAACCAGGTCTAAACCAGGACTAAACCAGGACTAAACCAGGTCTAAACCAGGTCTAAGCCAGCACTAAACCAGGACTAAACCAGGTCTAAGCCAGGTTTAAGCCAGGTCTAAACCGAGTCTAAACAGGACTAAACCAGTACTAAACCAGGTCTAAAAAGTAAGCCAGGTCTAAGCCAGGTCTCAGCAGGTCTAAACCAGGTCTAAACCAGGTCTAAACCAGGCGTAAACCAGGTCTAAACCAGGACTAAACCAGGTCACAAAACTAAATAAGGTCTAAACCAGGTCCTAAACCAGGTCTAAACCAGGTCTACACCAGGTCTAAGCAGGACTAAACGGGTCTAAACAGGTCTAAACCAGGTCTAAACCAGGTCTAAAACTAAACCAGGTCTAAACAAAATTCTAAACCAGGACTAAACCAGGTCTAAAACTAAAACAGGTCTAAAGCCAGGTCTAAACCAGGTCTAAACCTGGAGTAAACCAGAGTCTAAACCAGGACTAAACCAGGGTCTAAAAAAAACTAAACCAGGTCAGCCAGGTCTAAACCAGGATAAACCAAGGTCTAAACAGGTTTAAACCAGGTCTAAACCAGGACTAAGCAGGTCTAAACCAGGTTTAAACCAGGTCTAAACCAGGTCTAGAAACCAGGTCTGAAACCAGGACTAAACCAGGTCTAAACCAGAAGGACTAAACCAGGTCTAAACCAGGACTAAACCAGGTCTAAACCAGGTCTAAACCAGGAGTAAACCAGGTCTAAACCAGGACTAAACCAGGTCTAAAACTAAACCAGGTCTAAACCAGGTCTAAACCAGGTCTAAACCAGGACTAAACCAGATCTAAACCAGATCTAAACCAGGACAAAACAAGGTCTAAACCAGGTCTAAACCAGGACTAAACGAGATCTAAACCAGATCTAAACCAGGACTAAACCAGGTCTAAACCAGGTCTAAACCAGATCTAAACCAGATCTATAACAGGACTAAACCAGGTCTAAACCGGGTCTAAACCAGGACTAAACCAGGACTAAACCAGGACTAAACCAGGTCTAAACCAGGACTAAACCAGGTCTAAACCAGGACTAAACCAGGACTAAACCAGGTCTTAACCAGGTCTAAACCAGGTCTAAACCAGATCTAAACCAGATCTAAATCTAAACCAGGACTAAACCAGGTCTAAACCAGGTCTAAACCAGGTCTAAACCAGATCTAAACTAGATCTATAACAGGTCTAAACTTGGACTAAACCAGGTCTAAACCAGGTCTAAACCAGGTCTAAAACTAAACCAGGTCTAAAACTAAACCAGGTCTAAACCAGGTCTAAACCAGGACTAAACCAGGACTAAACCAGGACTAAACCAGGTGTAAACCAGATCTATAACAGGACTAAAACCAGGACTAAACCAGGTCTAAAAATAAACCAGGACTAAACCAGGTCTAAACCAGGACTAAACCAGGACTAAACCAGGTCTAAACCAGGTCTCAACCAGGATTAAACCAGGTCTAAACCAAGTCTAAACCAGGTCTAAACCAAGTCTAAACCAGGACTAAACCAGGTCTAAAACTAAACCAGGACTAAACCAGGTGTAAACCAGATCTATAACAGGACTAAAACCAGGACTAAACCAGGTCTAAACCAGGTCTAAACCAGGACTAAACCAGGTCTAAACCAGGTCTAAACCAGGATTAAACCAGGTCTAAACCAGGTCTAAACCAGGTCTAAACCAGGATTAAACCAGGTCTAAACCAGGTCTAATCAAGGACTAAACCAGGTCTAAACCAGGTCTAAACCACGTCTAAAGCAGGTCTAAACCAGGAGTAAAGCAGGTCTAAACCAGGACTAAACCAGGTCTAAAACTAAACCAGGACTAAACCAGGTCTAAACCAGGACTAAACCAGGTCTAAACCAGGTCTAAACCAGGAGTAAACCAGGTCTAAACCAGGACTAAACCAGGTCTAAAACTAAACCAGGTCTAAACCAGGACTAAACCAGGTCTAAACCAGGACTAAACCAGGTCTAAACCAGGTCTAAACCAGGACTAAACCAGGTCTAAACCAGGACTAAATCAGGTCTAAACCAGATCTAAACCAGGTCTAAACCAGGACTAAACCAGGTCTAAACCACGTCTAAACCAGGTCTAAACCAGGTCTAAACCAGGACTAAACCAGGACTAAACCAGGTCTAAAACTAAACCAGGACTAAACCAGGTCTAAACCAGGACTAAACCAGGTCTAAACCAGGTCTAAACCAGGACTAAACCAGGTCTAAAACTAAACCAGGACTAAACCAGGTCTAAACCAGGACTAAACCAGGTCTAAACCAGGTCTAAACCAGGAGTAAACCAGGAGTAAACCAGGTCTAAACCAGGACTAAACCAGGTCTAAAACTAAACCAGGTCTAAACCAGGTCTAAACCAGGACTACACCAGGTCTAAAACTAAACCAGGTCTAAACCAGGTCTAAACCAGGTCTAAACCAGGACTAAGCCAGGTCTAAACCAGGTCTAAACCAGGACTAAACCAGGTCTAAACCAGGACTAAACCAGGTCTAAAAGTAAACCAGGTCTAAACCAGGTCTAAACCAGGTCTAAACCAGGCGTAAACCAGGTCTAAACCAGGACTAAACCAGGTCTAAAACTAAACCAGGTCTAAACCAGGTCTAAACCAGGTCTAAACCAGGTCTACACCAGGTCTAAACCAGGACTAAACCAGGTCTAAACCAGGTCTAAACCAGGTCTAAACCAGGTCTAAACCACATCTAAACCAGGACTAAACCAGGTCTAAACCAGGTCTAAACCAGGTCTAAACCAGGACTAAACCAGGTCTAAACCAGGTCTAAACCAGGTCTAAAACTAAACCAGGTCTAAACCAGGTCTAAACCAGGACTAAACCAGGTCTAAACCAGGTTTAAACCAGGTCTAAACCAGGACTAAACCAGGTCTAAACCAGGTTTAAACCAGTTCTAAACCAGGTCTAATCCAGGTCTAAACCAGGACTAAACCAGGACTAAACCAGGTCTAAACCAGGTCTAAACCAGGACTAAACCAGGTCTAAACCAGGACTAAACCAGGTCTAAACCAGGACTAAACCAGGTCTAAACCAGGAGTAAACCAGGTCTAAACCAGGACTAAACCAGGTCTAAAACTAAACCAGGTCTAAACCAGGTCTAAACCAGGTCTAAACCAGGACTAAACCAGGTCTAAAACTAAACCAGGTCTAAACCAGGTCTAAACCAGGTTTAAACCAGGTCTAAACCAGATCTAAACCAGGTCTAAACCAGGTCTAAACCAGGACTAAACCAGGTCTAAACCAGGTCTAAACCAGGACTAAACCAGGACTAAACCAGGTCTAAACCAGGTCTAAACCAGGACTAAACCAGGACTAAACCAGGTCTAAACCAGGTCTAAACCAGGACTAAACCAGGACTAAACCAGGTCTAAACCAGGTCTAAACCAGGACTAAACCAGGACTAAACCAGGTCTAAACCAGGTTTAAACCAGGTCTAAACCAGGACTAAACCAGGTCTAAACCAGGTCTAAACCAGGTCTAAACCAGGACTAAACCAGGTCTAAACCAGGACTAAACCAGGTCTAAACCAGGACTAAACCAGGACTAAACCAGGACTAAACCAGGTCTAAACCAGGACTAAACCAGGACAAAAACAAGGTTTAAACCAGGTCTAAACCAGGACTAAACCAAGACTAAACCAGGACTAAACCAAGACTAAACCAGGACTAAACCAGGTCTAAACCAGGTCTAAACCAGGTCTAAACCAGGACTAAACCAGGACTAAACCAGGTCTAAACCAGGTCTAAACCAGGACTAAACCAGGACTAAACCAGGTCTAAACCAGGTCTAAACCAGGACTAAACCAGGACTAAACCAGGTCTAAACCAGGTCTAAACCAGGTCTAAACCAGGACTAAACCAGGTCTAAACCAGGTCTAAACCAGGTCTAAACCAGGACTAAACCAGGTCTAAACCAGGTCTAAACCACGTCTAATCAAGGACTAAACCAGGTCTAAACCAGGTCTAAACCACGTCTAAAGCAGGTCTAAACCAGGAGTAAAGCAGGTCTAAACCAGGACTAAACCAGGTCTAAAACTAAACCAGGACTAAACCAGGTCTAAACCAGGACTAAACCAGGTCTAAACCAGGTCTAAACCAGGAGTAAACCAGGTCTAAACCAGGACTAAACCAGGTGTAAAACTAAACCAGGTCTAAACCAGGACTAAACCAGGTCTAAACCAGGACTAAACCAGGTCTAAACCAGGTCTAAACCAGGACTAAACCAGGTCTAAACCAGGACTAAACCAGGTCTAAACCAGGACTAAACCAGGTCTAAACCACGTCTAAACCAGGACTAAACCAGGTCTAAAACTAAACCAGGACTAAACCAGGTCTAAATCAGGACTAAACCAGGTCTAAACCAGGTCTAAACCAGGACTAAACCAGGTCTAAAACTAAACTAGGACTAAACCAGGTCTAAACCAGGACTAAACCAGGTCTAAACCAGGTCTAAACCAGGAGTAAACCAGGTCTAAACCAGGACTAAACCAGGTCTAAAACTAAACCAGGTCTAAACCAGGACTAAACCAGGTCTAAAACCAAACCAGGTCTAAACCAGGTCTAAACCAGGTCTAAACCAGGTCTAAACCAGGTCTAAACCAGGACTAAACCAGGTCTAAACCAGGACTAAACCAGGACTAAACCAGGTCTAAAAGTAAACCAGGTCTAAACCAGGTCTAAACCAGGTCTAAACCAGGTCTAAACCAGGTCTAAACCAGGTCTAAACCAGGTCTAAACCAGGCGTAAACCAGGTGTAAACCAGGACTAAACCAGGTCTAAAACTAAACCAGGTCTAAACCAGGTCTAAACCAGGTCTAAACCAGGTCTACACCAGGACTAAACCAGGACTAAACCAGGTCTAAACCAGGTCTAAACCAGGACTAAACCAGGTCTAAACCAGGTTTAAACCAGGTCTAAACCAGGACTAAACCAGGTCTAAACCAGGTCTAAACCAGGTCTAAACCAGGTCTAAACCAGGACTAAACCAGGTCTAAACCAGGTCTAAACCAGGTCTAAACCAGGTCTAAAACTAAACCAGGTCTAAACCAGGTCTAAACCAGGACTAAACCAGGTCTAAAACTAAACCAGGTCTAAACCAGGTCTAAACCAGGTCTAAACCAGGAGTAAACCAGGTCTAAACCAGGACTAAACCAGGTCTAAAACTAAACCAGGTGTAAACCAGGTCTAAACCAGGACTAAACCAGGTCTAAACCAGGTTTAAACCAGGTCTAAACCAGGACTAAACCAGGTCTAAACCAGGTTTAAACCAGGTCTAAACCAGGTCTAAACCAGGTCTAAACCAGGACTAAACCAGGACTAAACCAGGTCTAAACCAGATCTAAACCAGGACTAAACCAGGTCTAAACCAGGACTAAACCAGGTCCAAACCAGGACTAAACCAGGTCTAAACCAGGAGTAAACCAGGTCTAAACCAGGACTAAACCAGGTCTAAAACTAAACCAGGTCTAAACCAGGTCTAAACCAGGTCTAAACCAGGAGTAAACCAGGTCTAAACCAGGACTAAACCAGGTCTAAAACTAAACCAGGTCTAAACCAGGTCTAAACCAGGTCTAAACCAGGTTTAAACCAGGTCTAAACCAGGACTAAACCAGGTCTAAACCAGGTCTAAACCAGGTCTAAACCAGGACTAAACCAGGTCTAAACCAGGTCTAAACCAGGTCTAAACCAGGACTAAACCAGGACTAAACCAGGTCTAAACCAGGTCTAAACCAGGACTAAACCAGGTCTAAACCAGGTTTAAACCAGGTCTAAACCAGGACTAAACCAGGTCTAAACCAGGTCTAAACCAGGTCTAAACCAGGACTAAACCAGGTCTAAACCAGGTCTAAACCAGGTCTATACCAGGACTAAACCAGGACTAAACCAGGTCTAAACCAGGTCTAAACCAGGACTAAACCAGGTCTAAACCAGGTCTAAAACCAGGTCTAAACCAGGACTAAACCAGGACTAAACCAGGTCTAAACCAGGTCTAAACCAGGTCTAAACCAGGACTAAACCAGGTCTAAACCAGGTCTAAACCAGGTCTAAACCAGGACTAAACCAGGTCTAAACCAGGTCTAAACCACGTCTAATCAAGGACTAAACCAGGTCTAAACCAGGTCTAAACCACGTCTAAAGCAGGTCTAAACCAGGAGTAAAGCAGGTCTAAACCAGGACTAAACCAGGTCTAAAACTAAACCAGGACTAAACCAGGTCTAAACCAGGACTAAACCAGGTCTAAACCAGGTCTAAACCAGGAGTAAACCAGGTCTAAACCAGGACTAAACCAGGTGTAAAACTAAACCAGGTCTAAACCAGGACTAAACCAGGTCTAAACCAGGACTAAACCAGGTCTAAACCAGGTCTAAACCAGGACTAAACCAGGTCTAAACCAGGACTAAACCAGGTCTAAACCAGGACTAAACCAGGTCTAAACCACGTCTAAACCAGGACTAAACCAGGTCTAAAACTAAACCAGGACTAAACCAGGTCTAAATCAGGACTAAACCAGGTCTAAACCAGGACTAAACCAGGACTAAACCTTGACTACCTCTAAACTAGGACTAAACCAGGTCTAAACCAGGACTAAACCAGGTCTAAACCAGGTCTAAACCAGGAGTAAACCAGGTCTAAACCAGGACTAAACCAGGTCTAAAACTAAACCAGGTCTAAACCAGGACTAAACCAGGTCTAAAACCAAACCAGGTCTAAACCAGGTCTAAACCAGGTCTAAACCAGGTCTAAACCAGGTCTAAACCAGGACTAAACCAGGTCTAAACCAGGACTAAACCAGGACTAAACCAGGTCTAAAAGTAAACCAGGTCTAAACCAGGTCTAAACCAGGTCTCAACCAGGTCTAAACCAGGTCTAAACCAGGTCTAAACCAGGCGTAAACCAGGTGTAAACCAGGACTAAACCAGGTCTAAAACTAAACCAGGTCTAAACCAGGTCTAAACCAGGTCTAAACCAGGTCTACACCAGGTCTAAACCAGGACTAAACCAGGTCTAAACCAGGTCTAAACCAGGTCTAAACCAGGTCTAAAACTAAACCAGGTCTAAACCAGGTCTAAACCAGGACTAAACCAGGTCTAAAACTAAACCAGGTCTAAACCAGGTCTAAACCAGGTCTAAACCAGGAGTAAACCAGGTCTAAACCAGGACTAAACCAGGTCTAAAACTAAACCAGGTGTAAACCAGGTCTAAACCAGGACTAAACCAGGTCTAAACCAGGTTTAAACCAGGTCTAAACCAGGACTAAACCAGGTCTAAACCAGGTTTAAACCAGGTCTAAACCAGGTCTAAACCAGGTCTAAACCAGGACTAAACCAGGACTAAACCAGGTCTAAACCAGATCTAAACCAGGACTAAACCAGGTCTAAACCAGGACTAAACCAGGTCCAAACCAGGACTAAACCAGGTCTAAACCAGGAGTAAACCAGGTCTAAACCAGGACTAAACCAGGTCTAAAACTAAACCAGGTCTAAACCAGGTCTAAACCAGGTCTAAACCAGGTTTAAACCAGGTCTAAACCAGGACTAAACCAGGTCTAAACCAGGTTTAAACCAGGTCTAAACCAGGTCTAAACCAGGTCTAAACCAGGTCTAAACCAGGTCTAAACCAGGTCTAAACCAGGACTAAACCAGGTCTAAACCAGGTCTAAACCAGGTCTAAACCAGGACTAAACCAGGACTACACCAGGTCTAAACCAGGTCTAAACCAGGTCTAAACCAGGACTAAACCAGGTCTAAACCAGGTCTAAACCAGGTCTAAACCAGGACTAAACCAGGTCTAAACCAGGACTAAACCAGGTCTAAACCAGGTCTAAACCAGGACTAAACCAGGACTAAACCAGGTCTAAACCAGGTCTAAACCAGGACTAAACCAGGACTAAACCAGGTCTAAACCAGGTTTAAACCAGGTCTAAACCAGGACTAAACCAGGTCTAAACCAGGTCTAAACCAGGACTAAACCAGGTCTAAACCAGGTCTAAACCAGGTCTAAACCAGGACTAAACCAGGACTAAACCAGGTCTAAACCAGGTCTAAACCAGGACTAAACCAGGACTAAACCAGGTCTAAACCAGGTTTAAACCAGGTCTAAACCAGGACTAAACCAGGTCTAAACCAGGTCTAAACCAGGTCTAAACCAGGACTAAACCAGGTCTAAACCAGGTCTAAACCAGGTCTAAACCAGGACTAAACCAGGTCTAAACCAGGTCTAAACCAGGTCTAAACCAGGTCTAAACCAGGACTAAACCAGGTCTAAACCAGGACTAAACCAGGACTACACCAGGTCTAAACCAGGTCTAAACCAGGACTAAACCAGGTCTAAACCAGGTCTAAACCAGGTCCAAACCAGGTCTAAACCAGGACTAAACCAGGACTAAACCAGGTCTAAACCAGGTCTAAACCAGGACTAAACCAGGACTAAACCAGGTCTAAACCAGGTCTAAACCAGGACTAAACCAGGTCTAAACCAGGTCTAAACCAGGTCTAAACCAGGTCTAAACCAGGACTAAACCAGGACTACACCAGGTCTAAACCAGGTCTAAACCAGGTCTAAACCAGGACTAAACCAGGTCTAAACCAGGTCTAAACCAGGTCTAAACCAGGACTAAACCAGGTCTAAACCAGGTCTAAACCAGGTCTAAACCAGGTCTAAACCAGGTCTAAACCAGGACTAAACCAGGTCTAAACCAGATGTAATGGACGCTCCTCTCCGGTCATTAGACGTGGATGTCAGGGTGGTGGTGTGTGGGAATAGCAGCTGTAATAGAGCTGCATCCCAACACAAAACAGTGCGGCGCAGGACACATTCTGAAAGGTGATTGCGGGCGCAGGAGCGCACGATGCGGGAGCGGGCGGGACGATAAACAGCAGTCCCACAAACTAAATAGAGTCAAATAAAAGGAAGATCAAAAGTAAGTAGGCCTATAACAACTTTGTCACCTGGAGTGAGGAGAACCACCTCCAGCTCAACGTGATGAAGACAAAGGAACTGGTGGTGGACCTTAGGAGGACCAAAGCTGCTGTGACCCCCATCTCCATCCGGGGGGTCAGTGTGGACGTGGTGGAGGAGGACAAGTACCTGGGGGTGAACTTGGACAATAAACTGGACTGGAGCAGGAACGTGGACGCGGTTTACAAGAAGGGCCAGAGCCGCCTCTATTTCCTGAGGAGGCTGAGGTCCTTCAACATCTGCAGGACAATGCTCAGGATGTTCTACGAGTCTATGGAGGCCAGTGCATCATGTACGCTGTAGTCTGCTGGGGCAGCAGTCTGCGCCTGAGGGACACTAATAGACTCGAGAAGATCATTAGGAAGGCTGGACATGTTGTGGGGGAGGAGCTGGACTCTCTGGCGGTGGTGTTGGACAGGAGAATACTGGACAAAATCTGGACTATTCTGGACTCTCCCTCCCACCCCCTCCACAAGGTGCTGGCCAATCAGAGGAGCTCTTTCAGCCATAGACTGCGGCGGCCGCTGCTCCACTGAGAGACACAGGAAATCTTTCCTGCCTGTCGCCATCAAACTGTTGAACGCTGCACTTTAACTCACAAACTTCCCAATCCTTTTCATCCTATTCCTGCTCACACATGTATATAGTCACAAATATGTCACTGATGTAAATAATTTCCCAGAGAGAGCTATTTTATCTTTTATCTTATTGTATTTAGCTTATTTTGTAACTTGTTCGATGTACAGGCTCTTGGTCGGTGGCATCTGTAACAAAGAAAATTTCCCCTCGGGGATGAATAAAAGTAATTCTGATTCTGATTCTGATTCTGATAAGTAAAACTGACAGTCCACGGCACTCACTGTGTGTTCAGGCTCCAGCTCCATCCGAGGGCGTTCAGCGTATGTGGTCACAGACTGGAGGAGAGACGTAGAACTGAAGCCCTCAGTGAACAACGGAGACTCAAGCCTAAATAGGCTCATTTTAGGAATGTTCATGGCCCATTATAGGCCTCTCCAAATGTCAAATGTCAAACGTTACTGAGGCCTATTTAATGTTGGCTCAACAATAACTGTGACCCAGTTACCACTTAAGGAATTATGTGTGCGCGTGTTTTTTTCTCCTGGCCAATGAAACAACCTTCCGTCCCCATTAGTGCACTCTGAAGATTGACCATTTACATTGACAAACTGGTACCTCTCAGATAGACAGGATTTATGGGACTTCCATGAAGTTGGCCCCATCAAACTCAAACCTACACAAAACCTATGCCAGTCGTTTGTGCTTCGTTTGTGCTGTTTTGTGCTACAAAAAGTTTCGTTTGTGCGATTCTGGTTCTTAAGATATTTGCAGTTTTATTTTCGGCCGATGACGTCATCCAGCTCCTCAAAATGTGAAACAGCCTCAAAACAGGCAAAAAATTATAGAAAATATTTGTATTTCATTTGTGCTGTTTTGTGCTGTGACACTTTTCATTTGTGTGAGTTTATTTCTAAAATTATTCATTATTATTCCTTATAGGACGTCGTTTCCGCTTAGCTGACGGCAGCAACTTTAGCAAAACTCCGCAAAACTAGTGGTGATAAACGATCTCTGCTGTGGAAAAGTTTGTATTATTACATAAAATATGAAAAGCAAATGACTAAAGACTGATGCAGACTTTTCCACAGTCTGAGATCATTTCTCTTCACTAGTTCTGTGGAGTTTTGCTAAAGTTGCTGCCGTCAACTGAGCGGAAATGATGTCCTATAACTGCCGCAGAAATAATAATGAATAATTTTAGAAATATACTCTCAGAGGTTTTTATGGGCCCGAGTTGCAGTTCATTTGTGGCCATACTGGCTCGTCAAAGCCTGAACCCGTCAGATCTCAGAAGCTCAGCAGGGCCGGGCCTGGTTAGTACTTGGATGGGAGACCACAAGGAATTCCAGGAGCCACAGTGGGGCCAGTTGCAAAAACTGCCGTTGTGTCCTTAGGCAAGACACATCACCCACATTGCCTAGTATGAAAGTGGTGTGTGCGTGAGTGTTGGTGGTGGTCGGAGGGGCCGATGGCGCAGATTGGAGCCTCGCTTCCGTCAGTCTGCCCCAGGGCAGCTGTAGCTACAATAGTAGTTTACACCACCGGGTCTGGAGTGAATGAATAATGCTGTAAAGTGTCTTTGAGTGTCCAGAAAAGCGCTGTATAAAACTGATGCATTATTATTATTATTATTATTTTTAACATGTTTTGGCTAAATAAAAGCCTTAAACTTTTGAGTGTTTTGTGCCTGACCATCGATCCCTTACACTAAAGATAGAGTAATTTAAAGGTGCACTGAGTAATATTTTGGTTGAGGGTTCATCACGTGTTTGTTTCCACAGTACAACAGTAAACAGATCTGCCTTTTACATTTATTAAATTACAGGTGCTCCAAAAAAAATAGCTAAAAAAATACCTAGAAAAACAGGAATCCTGTGTCCCCTCTCCACAGATCTGACCTGTGATGCGGTCTGGTTTGGTCTCCACGTTTTTGACAAGACTCACCTAAGGAGCTCTGAGTTTGCAGAACTGGGGATAAAAATTGGTGGAATTTTTATTGACTTGAATGATGTGCACAGGATTTTGTACACTAAGATCACCATCAATTTGGTGAAATAGTTTAATATTTGTTTGTTTTTTGTCTTGCAGGAGACGCATCATCATATTCCCACTCTACGGGGCAATTATGACACTGCTTGAGGTGTTTAATGAACATTCTGGGGAGAAGAAAAGTCTCAATAAGAAACAACTGGCTGAACTTTTAAGGAAAGAGTTTGGATATTTGTCGAGTAGCCAATGGGACATCTGTTATGTTTGGACACTTTTTCCCTTCAGACAGATCAGTCCCTCCAGTTAGCTTCATAATCCCAGGGAAAGTTGTATCAGCGGCAAAGTATCAAATGACTGAAGATATTTACATATTTTAAAATGGCTCTAAGCACATAAACTCCTCCTGCAAACAGCAATCTTTTGTGAAGTCACGTAGCACTGAAAATGGCACAAACTCACGAGACCTTGGCCCCTGCTGGTGCGACGGGGCCCGACAGGTGCAGGGCGACCAATCACAGAGCAGCACTGAAGTGTGGGTGAAGTCAAAGGCCAGCAGACGTACTTCAGCGTATTCTTGTGTCAATTCAACACTTTCACCAACACATATAATCGTCATGACATTTGGCATTTCCCAGGTTGATAAAGCGTAGAACTCAATTCTGAACGAAATGAAAAGATGCATCATATACTCAGTTCTGTAGAAAAAACAAACTAATATTTAAATCCACTTTATTTGGATAATCCTGAAACCTAAGAATTCTCTGCTCTTGTTTTCCAAATACAAATACTGGATGGAAGATTTCAAAAAGTGTCTCCACACGTCTCCAACACTCTGGATCACGAGGAAATGAGGCCCTATGTCCAAAATTCCAAACTGTCGCTTTAAGGTTATTATAAATACTGACCGATAGGGGCTTTGCTTTGACTGATGCTGTTTAGAAACCAGAGCAGCCAATTTTGTAACATAACCACAGCCCGGTTTCACTTCAAACTCTTAAGAATGTGCTCATGTTATGTGCAGTGTGATGCTCTCCTCGCACAAGTGTCTAAATAAAACCAAATTACATCAAATCAAGCCATGGAGAATGGGCCTGCTGGAAACTGAACATGGATGTCCCATATATGTGTGGCTGATTGCTTCCTAGATCCCACACTAACTCGAACTTATTTAGTGTTTTTAGGACCTGCTGTTGACACATGGACACTTATTATTCACTTGTGCTACTGGAGCATAAATGTCTCTTTTTGTGTTTTGTGAGGATAGTGCTGAATGATGGTGGATGTGGATGGATTAGTCTAATAAAAAACTCCAGAAAACCGGTTGAATGTTGTGTGAGTTACTCAGTAGGGTGGAGTGAAAAAACTCTTTTTTCCAGATCATTTTGGATAGTAATAAAAAGTTGCCGACACATTCAGTGAGTAACATACCAAAAATTAAACATTTTGCAGCAGATCTTTAGTCTCCACATTTTATTATTTTGAACAAAATAACCAAATCACAAAAAAACAGAAGTTACTAAACACAGTTATAAGGATTTTATTTTTACAAAATGAACTGGTCCATACTAACATGGTAACTATTAGGAACCATATGTTTTAAAGAAAAACACAGGTAAACTCTTTGTGTGTAAAAATCATGTTGGGTTTTGGTGTCACATTTCACTACTGGTATTTTAGAATGAAAAACTGCAAATGTCAAAAAAAAACTGAATGATGTAAAATGTCTATACTTATTTTACAGTGTGCATGTCTGAACATCGTGATGGATTTACTCGAGGTTGGCTGGAATCCAGGTCAAACATGGCAAAACTAGATTCAAGATCTCAACATAGTCTGTAGATTACATAGACTTTTACATAGACTTTTACATAGACTTTTACATAGACTTTTACATAGACTTTTACATAGACTTTTACATAGACTTTTACATAGACTTTTACATAGACTTTTACATAGACTTTTACATAGACTTTTACATAGACTTTTACATCGACTTTTTCAATGTTTTTCTTACTTGTTCTGTTAGTATTTAGTTTTATGAACGGTAAAATAAGTATAGATGTTTTTTCAGCATCAGTATGGACTAGTTGATGTTGTAAAAAAACATAACTGTGTTATTTTAATAACCTCTGTTTTTTGTGATTTGGTTATTTTGGCCAAAATAGCCCATATTCCCCCGTTTATTCAGGTCCATTGTGGAGACTGAAGATTTGCTTCAAAATGTTTACTTCTTTGGTATGTTACTCACTGAATGTTGGCAACTTTTTCACACTATCGAAATTTGATCTGGAAAAAAGAGTTTTTTTACACCACCCTATTACTCAGAATACAGTGGAACACACACTTGTTTTAAATACATTTTATTCACCTGCATTACCTTAGGTCATTCTGCACAAGCACATCCACATTATGGTTTAATGACATTTTACACAAAAATATGGAGTTAATATGATTGATTCAGGAGCAGGATCACGCCTCAACCTCCCCCAGCTTCTCTCCAGCCAACCATCGCTCAACCACCCCTTCAGTTACCCAGAAGCCCTATTTATACAGGCCTATCCAGACATCTCCGCTCTCTTCACCCCGTGTCTCTTGTCCGTCTTTCAGCCTGAAGAAACCATCATCTACAGAGGGACGGAGGACCTGAATCGACTGGGCTGAGCGTCTGAGACAGACCCCCCACCCTGAGTTTCTACCCAGCCGTGTAAACTGTCTAAATCTGTCCAAATCATCAACAAATATCTTTATCGTATACCATTGTGTGGCATGGTCCTTGCTGAATCATTTCCTACCCCTGTTTGACTGCATCTCCGAAATAGTCCCAAAACAGCCCCAAACCACTTCCCAAAACCCGCAATAACCTCACCTTCTCCACTGTCTCCTCCTCCTTCCACCTCTGTAACCTTGGCCTCATCTCTGAGCAAACCCTCTCCTATGAACACCACATCAAACACATCCCTCGTCTGCTGAAACCCTCAGCCACACCTTTGTCACCTCCCACCTCAACTACTGCAATAGCCGGCTCTACTCTTCACCCTCCAAACTCCTCAATAGACTCCAGTAGGCCTCCTCACCCGCACCTCCTCCCATGAACACATCATCCCTGTCCTCAGAGATCTTCACTGGCTCCCCATCCCTTAGCACATCCAATTCAGGGTCCTCAACAATCCAATCCAAGTCCCTCCATGACCTGGTCCCCACCTCCCTCTCTGAGCTCCTCCACCACCACACCCTCCCCCGTGCCCTCCGATCAGCTGACACCAACCTTATCCACACTCCCCAGAATTTTAAAAGCCCTGAAAACCCATCTCTTTAAAACCACCTTTCATGAACTCTTTTAACTTATCTTATTTGTTTGCCTTTATTTGTCTCTTCGTGTAAAGTCTCTGAGTATCTTGAAAAGCGTGTTATATATTAATGTTATTATCATTATTATTATTATTATTATTATTATTATTATTATTATTATTATTATTATTATTATTATTATTAAATCTCCAAAACGGGTCCAAATAAAAAGCAGAGGCACTTCATGATGAATGGCACAGAGTAGGGTCCAGTCCAGCACGCGGACTCGTGTCTGAACTAAACAGTTCAGTTTAGAGTTAGGATCTCACTCCTCAATCCTCCTGCTGTGAGGAGGACCGTGTGGGCTGGAATCTTCAGAAAAGGAGCCAAACTATATTCAACAGCGGCCGCGCTCATTGGCACAATTACGCACGGTCCATGTTTATGTGTAGCTCCTCGAAAATGACACGGTGAATGTGGCCGTAGTCCCAGAGCCACTGCAGGATCCGTGCCCTCCAGGCTGACGTTCCGTGCCCGCTCTGTGTCCTCAGAAGGCGGTGGAGCGCGCACACACCAGGCTGTCATCGTGCGTCATGTTCCACATGCGGAGCAGCTCCTGCGCGCTCAGTTTATGCACCACTATGAGCTGTTTGTAGAAGCAGGGCTCGTGGTTCATGGGACTCAGCCTCCTCCGCGTCACCCCGAATGTCCTGAAGCCCGCATGGGCCTCCGGGGCAGTGCCCAGCCGCTGCAGGCACATGCCTAAAAACACATCGTCTATTGGGTACAGCTGCACCGCCTCTGAGGCAGCGAACAGGCTACGCGCCAGAGCCCCGGACATGAGGAAGCCCCTCCGCCCGCGTACGGTGGGTACAGCCCGTCGTACAGCTCTTTGGGGATGTAGTACTTGCTTTGCCGGTTCCGAATCGGGCCCGCCTTGAAGATGATGGCGCCCACGAAGAGCCGCTCGTCCCTCCGCTCCTCGGTCTTGAACCGTACGAGCTCCAGCAGATTGTGCGTGTTGACGAAGACATCATCGTCCCCTTGAAGATGAAGCGCGTGCTTGGACAGTATATGTTGAACCACTTGAGGAAGTTGACCTCTTTGAGGGTCAGGTTAAAGAAGGTGTCCATAAAGTCCCACTGCAGAATGTCTCCGTACAGCCGGTCCTCGTACTCCAGCAGCCGCTGCAGGTTCCGGGAGTCCTTCCCCGTGGACGCGGTCCCGAGAAGAAACACGGTCCGGACACTGCCGGCCTCGGTCTCGTACTCGCGGCCCCAGGTGAGACGCACGGCCTCGCGCCGGTCATGCTGCTCTATCACGGATTTGACCACGATGAGCAGGTGCACGTGTCCGCGCGCACACTTCTCCGGGTGGTTGATGCGCATCGGGAAGTAGCGGCAGTGTTTCCGCAGAACGAACTGGTGAAACCTGGAGTCCAGGCGGCGGAACCAGTCCTGAGACCTCACGGACGCGTTCTCATTGCAGTTCAGAACCTGCGCGTCCCAAGACGCGGTAGTGCCGTTGGATGAGCGCGGTGCGCCCTGCTCCGTGGGGCCCTCTGTGCTCACACTGTGCTTGAATGAGAAGCAGTCCGAGCCGCACCAGGCTCTGGGGCCGCCCGCCTTCAGCCCCAGTGCGTCCTTCTCCGCGAGCCGGTGGAGCATGAGGAAGGATGCAAAGACCAGGGACAGGCTCAGCACTGGCTTCAGCAGACCCAAAACGAGCCGCTTCCTACGGATCCAGTGACTCATGTCTCCGCGCCCCTCGCGCATCCAGCCGGACTCCGCGCGCCACGGCTCCAGGTGTGACCGGTGAGCACGGTGCAGAGCTGTGGAACTGAGTGAGGAGCGGCGGGATGGACCCTCCTCTAGAGTCGAGATGGGACCAGCCCCCCGCGAGGTGTGCCCACAGTCACATGACACGGACACCCTCATTGGGACAGTGCGCGCGCGGAGCACCCAAGTCTCACAAAGTTTTAACGAACAGCCGTGAAAACGGAGGAGGATTGTACAGTAGTGCGTGTGCAGGCAGGACCCTCTCACATGTCCGCGCCATCACACTGTCCCCACAGAAACGTCCCCCAGATACACGGACAGAGATGTGCCTAACTTTAGGTCTACCCCGAAACCAGCAGGTCATCGAGTGTCTGGCGCCACCTAGCGGACAGTCCAAGTGAACGCAGCTGATCTCTGACAGGCGGCTCTCACCGGCTCTCTGCTCCAGACTGAAGAGCATCTTTAGAATGGTGCCCCTCTGCTCGGCGGTGTCAGTGTTTGCATATGAGCAATAGCACCATATACACTACAGGCTGGACTATGGCACGATTCTGTGATTTGACACGGTTTTAACCAGACAGGACACTTGGACACAAAAAGAGTAAGGGAACATATCAACAATACACAAAAATAAAATTTAAATGTTAAAAGCAACAGTAAGGAAAGCCTACATTTAGCTACAGGACAAAACAATAAATAATACAACAATTCTGGTACTGTCAGAAAAACACAATTAAAGCCGCAAACGGCGTCGAATGGCCCTCGCCCGCCCCGCCTCAGACGCCGTGTCTAGCAAACCCACACTAACCCAACCAAACCAAAAACCCAACTTTAGGTCTAAATATAACCCTAAGCTTAAACTACTCGTAACCCTAACAACAGCCTCAACCCCAACTCTAACCTTATCCCTTAACCTATATCACTCCTAACCTAAACCTACCATTTGTATCAAGACTTCCATTTTGTCCACCCAGGTCAACATATGTTTTTTGCGGAGTCTTTGCGCTCCTGCTGGCCAACCGTGAAAAATGCCCCAAATCAGTCATGTTTGATTTTGCTTTTAGTTGTTCATAGAATTTAATTCCCAAATTTGGTATAAGTCTGATGTGGTAGGGGGCGCTATAGTGGACACTTCCCATATGCTTTATAGTGTATTATATTCAGGCTGAGGGCAGCATAAGTGATTCAAATTTCAGCACGATCGGAGTAAACATGTGCGTGTATCATTGTATAAAATATTTTTTGGGGCAGTTTTGCGCCCCTGCTGGCCAACAGTGAAAAATACGGCATGTCCATAATTGCTCGTAGTCATGCATAGAATTTCATTCCCAAATTTGGTGCAAATCCAATAATGTTGGCATTTCATGTTTAGGATAGGGGGCGCTATAGTGTAATTTTTCATATACCTTATAGTGTATTATATTCAGGCCGAGATCAGCATCAGTGACCAGACTAAGCTTGTGCATGTAAAATTTGTTTAAATACTTGCCCTCGCTTGCACTTGCAGCACTCACGGGGGCGCTATTCCTCCCCATTTTTCTAGGCCAGCAGGGCTGTGGTGCGTAAACTTCTTTTTTTGTCCATTATCATTTTTATGTCTGTCTCAACTTTGACCAGTTGGGGGCGCTAACGCATCTTTTTTGTAGATGGCTGTGTTACAGTTTTTTCCAATTGTTTACACACAATTTTGAAAACAGGGCTCTTTTTTTCTAAACTCCTCACACAATTAACCAAAGTACAGAACACAACAGAACACTCAGCAAAACGGAATATTTCAGTCAAAACTATAAACAAGTTGATAAAAACCTTATAATGTTCTCCTAACACAAACACATTATTTCAGTGATTCTACACCGTCTACATCTTACACACACTAACACAAGACATTCAAAATACATCTGTAAAAACCCTTTTACATTATATGAATCTTTTTCACAAATATTTGAGAGCATTAGGATAATTTAGATCACAAAATATTTTGACGAACCTTCTTCATGACGACTATAAGATATACAGAGAAAATGTACAATGAAGCAATGCACACAACTGCTGCAGGCTGAACAGTATTTATGTGCTTTACCATATGTTCAGTTACAGGTCAGTCAATGGGGCAAAGACTAAATTGTAGTTCTTACAGCTATAAATTGTAGATACTGTAAATAAAAATCTGTCGACAAATAAAAAGTCCATCCTGTACACTTACAGTGATGAAGAAAAACTAAAGCAACAATACAACAACACAATACAATACAATAATACTCTAAGCATCTCTACGTCTGGCTGGATCAGGCCACAAGATTTGGTCTACGTCACAGGCGATGTCTTCATTAGCAAGGCACCGCTGGAGGAAACGCCTTGTGTGGTGAATCCATCCGTGCACAGAGGCTGCTTCAGTAAGGTCACAGGCCTGGTCCATGGCCTCAATAAGGGGGACACGGTCATATGGCTGAAGGTCGTATACCTTCCACCGCCAAGCAGAAAAAAACTCCTCGATTGGGTTGAGGAAGGGGGAGTATGGTGGAAGGTATAGGACAGCAAAATTAGGGTGGTCTTGGAACCAATTTTGGACCAGAGCAGATCGGTGAAATGAAACATTGTCCCAAACGACAATGTACCGCATCTGGTCCTCTTGGTTTAAATCTGTGATCTCGTGGATTCTGTCAAGAAATGCCAGTATTAGATTGGTGTTATAGGGTCCCAGATGAGCATGGCGGTGGAGGACTCCATTTTGGGTAATAGCAGCGCAGAGGGTGATGTTACCCCCTCTCTGCCCAGGGACATTGGTGATTGCCCTGTGTCCAGTTACATTTCTCCCTCTTCTTCTTGTCTTTGAGAGGTTAAATCCTGCCTCATCCACATATATAAATTCATGTTGGACGGCCTCTGCATCAATCTGCAAGACTCTCTGAAACACCGTAAAAAACACAGTAATTTTACATGTAAAAAGGTTGTGTGCACACAAACACACAGAGTACAATGCCACACCATAGTAAGTTTTACTGTAAAATACCTCCACATACACATTACGCAGGTGTTTCACCCTCTCAGAATTTCGGTTAAATGGTACTTTATACAACTGTTTCATGTGTACTTGTTTTTTTTTAAGATCCGAGCTGTTGACAGAGACACTGCATGAATGTTATTGAAAACTGTGTCATTATTGATTCTACTGGCTTGTATCTCTCGGAGCCTGATGCAGTTGTTGGCCAAAACCATGTTCACGATGGCCATCTCTTGTGCCTCAGTGAATAAACGGCCCCTTCCACCTCGGTGCCCTAGACCCGCAATCCTACATTAGACAAAATCATTAGATTGTTCTGTATGCAGACAAAAATCACATGTAGTTTACTGTAAAATGTTCCAGGAAAGGACAGTAAAAGTGATGAAACTGTAATACAGGAAGCAGTTTCACTGTACAGTGAGTTAGTTTACCTGTTTTCTTGACGAAATGTTCGAATGACTGATGCCACTGTCTGTCTGCTCAGGTTTGGCTGGACTCTAAGTCCTGCTTCCCTCATTCTAAGTCCATGGTTTATAACGTGGTCGATGAGTGTTGCCCGGACATCTGCATTTATATTTGGTCCTCTTCTTTGTTCTGGTTCTGGTGCTCTTACTCTCACTTGACCTCTGCCTCTGCCTCTTCCTCTTTCTTCTCCTCCTCTTTGACCTCCTCTCATTCTCACTCTTCTTCCTCCAGCTCTTTCCATTTTTGTAGATAAAGTGGGTGAGCTCATCTGCTGCCTGAGCATTTATACTTTACCTGAGTGCTGCATTTTCAATGAAGCACTTATGTGTTTCCACACCTGGTGGATGTAATTGGCCACTTTGTTCATTAGTGTCGTCACTGGCAGCCAGAACTTTGTAATGAGAAGGAAGTCACCTCACAATCTGTATCTGGGTCTAAAGTGTGAAAATGTGTTTTAAGTTTTGAAAATCAGTGTGTGCAGTGTTTTGCAAAAAGTTTGAAGGTGAATTTGTGCTGACTGTTTTGCTACTCTGGACAGGTGTTTTGCTTCTTGAGTGTTAAGATTTGTTAACCATCTGAAAATTTAAATTTTAGTGTGTAAACAATTGGAAAAAACTGTAAACGTTTCATACATTAAAATGCGGCTGAATTAGACGTCAGATGACATGATGAATTTCTTTTACTCCTGCATTTTTCGGGCTCCTTCATTGGATGTTAACTCGCTAAATGGACTGTTCCCGCTGTCTTGGAGCCAGTTGTCTTTGGACACCAAAGAACTTTCCGGGCCGAGCAAACGGATAGAGGATCTGGAGACGACGATTAATAAACTGCATGCGGAACTGAAAGAGAAACAGTCTCTCCTTGACCACTTTATGGAAATCGCTTTTAAACAGTGTCAGCGCATTAGCTCCATGTCCGCGCTTCATGACACCGTGGTCTGGGACCCCCACGCTCAGGTGGCTTGCTCAGGGGGGGCTCACCTCGGTCTCCTCGTGAACGCACGGGTCCTCTGCTCTGCCCTGCCCCATTACTCCATCCACGGCCCCTCTTCATCCGCCTCGGACCCGCCGCCTCCGCCGCAGAATCCCCCGCGCCCCCTGTTTGCACCAACTACACTCTTAGTGGGCGATTCAGTCATAAGGAACTGCAGGTTTTTCAAGGCATCCACTCACTGTTTTCCCGGACCGTTTACACACTATTGGACAAACTGCCCGGTCTCCTACAAACTGCACCCCCCACACGACTCATTATTCCCGTAGGGACAAATGACATTACTCGCGGTAAGTCAGAGACAATCAGGCTGAACTTCTTGGACCTTTTTAATCTTTTATCTTTCTGTGGAAAATCTCTTTTTATTTCCAGCCCACTCCCCACACTCGGTTGTTTTAACAGGATTTCAGATCTCCACACTTGGCTCAAACACACTTCCTACAATTACAACTTTGGTTTTATTGACAAGTTTAATCTGTTCTGGTCCCGCTCCTCCTTCTACCAACGTGATGGTCTCCACATAATCCGACTTGACAACCGGTTTTTAACAGCTAACATTTATACCGTACAGACTCATATAATGTCATGGTATCATGGTTCCCCTCTGCAACTATACAGACCCTGTACCCACAAACTTTGGACTCCTAAACATCAGATCCCTCAACAATAAAACCTTCATCTGTCAGGACATCATCACCCACAACAGCTTGGACTTTTTGATTTTAACAGAAACTTGGTTGACACGAGGTGACTGTGCCGCGCTAACTGAAGCAACCCCCCTGACTACACTTTCCTCCACCAACCAGGACTGTGCGGTAAGGGCCCCCCTCCCTGCAGCCATTTTTAAGAACACTTTTAAATGCACTCCCTGTTTTTATAAAAGATCCAATGTTTGTTTTAGTTATTTATAGACCACCTAAACCCAACCCTGTTTTTATTCAAGAATTTTCTGAACTTTCATCCCGGTGTATGGCCCTACACAACAAGGTTTTAATCGTAGGTGATTTTAACATTCATGTTGCCCCCTCAAACCTCACCCCCTAACCTCTGATTTTATGGAAATAAATGATTCATTCAGTTTATCCCAATTAATTACTGTTCCCACCCACTCAAAGGGCCATACACTGCATCTGGTTTTAACCCCTGAAGACCTAAGGGAAATTTTAGTACATTTCTCCACACCTGGATTTTTTTTCTTAATTTTGCTTTTAAAACTGCCCCTTTTACCCTATAATGAAGTGTTCTACATCCTTTTTTCAGTACAGTCTGTTATTTCACAATCTGCTGCTGTAGTTGTGTCATGTGGCTGTAATAAAAGCTACAGCACCAGGAATAGAAATGAAAAAAAAAAAACAGAAAATAAATTCACACACTTTTATACAAAACCCACAGCAAACATGTATAAACAACTTTTTGGACACAAATGCTTAATTTAGGGCCTTAGCTACAAAAACGCAAAATATCAAGTCTGTAATTAAATTTAAAATATCCTTACTGCCCTAAAAACAAAAAAAGTGCAATCGCTCCATTACTTTTCTGGTCCAGTCATGGAAACAGCTCCTGTAAAGTCCAGGGCCAGAGCACAGAACAGAGCCACAGCACTTCCTGCATTTCCACGGCGTTTATTACATTTGGATTTGTTCATTCTGAGTGAAATAAACCTTTCAAATAAAAATAGAAAGGGATGTGCAATTACACACACCAAGATGCGTAATTTGTCACGTGCGTGAGATTTAACTCCACTTAGAGCGTTTTTTTCCATCGCTATAAGCAAAAGCAGTTGAGAGGAGTCGACCATCTTGACTCACTTCACTCTTTGGCAAAGTTTTGGCCAATCAAAATGGACGGAGCGCATGAGTTTGGCAGAAAACAAAGCGTGAGTGTGACGTAGGATAAAGCCGCAGAAAGGTACGGAAACCTCTATGTCTGCACTTTCAGAGGGGAAAAGGAAGTTTCTGTCTTTTACGGTTAGAAAGTTCTGCGCGGTTACATAAAACATATTCCTCGGTATCGTACACAATACCGTAGGTCTTCAAGGGTTAACCTTTGGTCTCAGCCTGGAAAATCTTATCACTAAAGATATCTGTGTGTCAGATCACAAAGCAGTTTGATGTGATGTTGTTTTAACTCCCCAGTCCTTTAATCATGGTCCATCTTATTCACATGTTTTAACTCCTCCTCTACTCTTAATTTTACCCAGATTTTAAAATTTGCTTCTTTGACTTTTAACCCCAATTTTACCCTGGAGGAGCGGGACTTCTCCGTTTACCAAACCACTAATTCGATTTTAGATCCTATTGCACCTTTTAAAGAACGAAATCCAAATGGACCAGCCCCACCGTGGCTCAATGAAAATACACACAAGATAAAAAGAATGTGTAGACAAAATGAGCGAAAATGGAAAAAGGCCAGTTTAAATGTGTTCTGCCTCTCTTGGAAGGAAAGTTTAAAAAGTTACCAGCAAGCAGTGAAAGAAGCAAGGTCCATATTTTATTCCAACACCATTAGTAATAACAAGTCAAATCCTAGAGTTTTATTTCAGACTTTAGACTCAATCTCTAATCCTAAACCCTGTGTTTTTTCCACTGAACAATGTGAACTGTTTTTAAACAATTTTCAATCAATCAATCAAACTTTATTTCTACAGCACCTTCCAACAGCCAAAGCCGACCAAAGTGCTGCACAACAATAAAAGCAAGATAAAAAACAATAAACATCACACACACAGGTCAACAAAGCACATTACACCAGTTAAAATAAAGAAAGCGTCACAGGGCCATTAAGTGTTAAAAGCCATTCTAAATAAGTAGGTTTTAAGTCAGTGACGGAACATAACTCAATGGGCAAAGAGTTCCAGAGTTTAGGACCGGCCACTGCAAAAGAACGATCACCCCACTGTTTGCACCAGGACTGGGGGACCTGCAGCAGATTTTGCCCAGCAGATCGTAGAGCTCTGCTGGGCTGGTGAGGGGTCAAAATCTCACACAAGTAGGAAGGTGCAAGACCACTGACTGCATTAAAAATAAACATCAAAATTTTAAAATGGATTCTGAACTGGACAGGGAGCCGGTGCCAGGAGGACAGGACAGGGGTGATGTGGTCATGTTTCCCACTGTTAGTGAGCAGACGAGCTGCAGCATTTTGCACGAGCTGTAAACGGTGAAGACCAGCTTGATTCATCCCCACATAGAGGCATTACAGTCGTCTATGCGGGAACTAACAAAGGCATGGACCTTAACCTTTGCCAGGAGGCGGAGCTGAAAGAAGCTTGTTCTGACCACAGAATCTATTTGTTGATCAAACTTTAGACTGCTGAATCCAATTTTACCCCCACATTTTTGACACCGTGGTTAAAGTGGGGGCCCAAAGCAACAAAACCAGGAGCTGAGATACTGGGCAGGTTGGATGGTCCAAACACAGTGCATTCTGTTTTCTCTCATTCAAACAGAGAAAATTCTGGGACAGCCACAGTTTAATATCGTGTAAACATCTGTTGATGGAATCCAGACTGTCAGAGGAATTAGGGACAATTGGCAGGTAGATTTGTAAATCATCCGCATACAGATGGAAGGACACATTGTGATTTGAGATAACTGCACCTAAAGGCAACATGTACAGGGAGAATAGAACAGGGCCCGAAATGGATCCCTGTGGCACACCAGAGATCAAATTTTAGATCAGATTTTATCAGGAAAGTGTCTGACATCAGGAACCAAATATCTGCCCCGACCAGGTCACTTCTGTAAGTAGAGAACCTCAGGATTTTAATTGTTTTACTCATTTTATGCCTTTATCCCTTTCCCTAACCAATGTTTTAGCCCACATGAAAGCAACCATGTGCAGTCTGGATGCCATACCCACCAAATTTCTCCAAGATGTTTTTAATGTGGTTGGTCCCAGTATTTTATCTATTATCAACCAGTCTCTGTTGGAAGGCCTCATCCCATCCCATTTTAAACACGCTGTGGTCCAGCCACTTTAAAAAAAAAACTAATTTAAGCACCTCTGATTTGAACAATTTTAGATCAATGTCAAAGCTTCCATTTTTATCCAGAGTTTTAGAGAAAGTCGTTTCTAACCAGCTTTTGGATTTTAGGAATAGTAATCACATCTTTGAGAAATTTCAATCAGGTTTTAAAGCATCACACCGCATCAAAACAGCCCTGCTCAAAGTCTCAAACGATCTTAGCCACGGACAGAGGCGAGTGCTCGATTTTAATTATTTTAGATTTAAGTGCCGCTTTTGATACCATTGACCATGCAACTTTAATAAACTGCCTCAAAAACTGGGTTGGCTTCTGAGATACTGGTTTTACTCCTATCTTTTAAACAGAACCTTTGCGGTCACTATAGGCAATTTTACCCCCTCCTCTGCTGCCATTGCCTGTGGTGTGCCACAGGGTTCTATTTTAGGTCCTATTTTATTTTCTATTTATATGCTCCCTCTAGGACACGTTATAGCTCACCATAACGTGTCCTTCCACTGTTATGCTGACAACACACAGATCTACCTCCCGCTGAGACCAAACGACCCCGGGAGCCTGGCGCTGTGTTAAACTGCTTCAGTGACATGAACAGCTGGATGGCACAGAACCTCCTACAACTCAACAGCTCCAAATCTGAAATTATTCTAATCAATCCCCCCAATCCACCTCCCATATCAGCAATAGTCTTGGCCCCCTCGCTCCCAACTTCCCCCCCGGTGCCAGAAACCTCAGCGTCATTTTTGACTCTCACCTCAACTTCCAGCTTCACATCAAAAAAGTCGCCCAATCCTGTTTCCTCCACCTCTGCACAATTAGTAAAATCAAGACTATCCTCTCCCGTCCCGATCTCGAAAAAAGTCATCCATGCACTCATCTTCTCCCGTCTAGATTATTGCAACTCCCACCTCTCCGGTCTCGACTCCAAATCCATCTCCCACCTCCAGCTGGTTCAGAACGCAGCAGCTCAGCTCCTCACCGGTTTTAACATCAACACACTACCCCTGTTTTATCTTTCCTTCACCGGCTGCCTGTGTGTTTTAGAATTGATTTTAACATTTTACTGATCACTTTTAAAGCTTGTTTAGGGCTTGCACCAAGTTGCATTTCAGAACTTTTAACTCCGTACGAGCCTCCCACAGCCTTAGATCTTCAGGCAGGTCCCTGTGGCTGTTCCGAAGTCCAGGCTCCGGACGAAGGGCGATTGAGCCTTTTCAGTCCGGGCGCCTTGGATTTGAAATGACCTGCCTGAGCAGATAAGACTGCACCATCAGGATCATGTTTTAAATCACTTCTTAAAACCCATTTTTATCGGTTGGCCTTCCTTTAACTGGTCAGGCCCGAGTGCCAGAGGCTGGCGAAGGGCCTATTAGTGTCACATAGCGATGCTCATAGGGGGCGGGAACTAAAATGACACAACGTGACTCGCCTGCAGTGACCAGGGACCCTCACCATGACGGAGAACATTGTTCTCGTATCAGAATATTCTTCTTCTGCACTCACCCATTTTTTCACCCAGTGAACAATGTTGAAAAAAACGTTTGAAAAAGTCTCTAACTTTTGGCTATTTCCATTTTCAATAAATAAATAAAATGGCTCGTCAGCGCCCCCTAACATAAAAAAAATGCATTAGGGAATACGAATGACACCAAAAAATAAAAATAAAAATTGCACATAGAATCATAAAATTTAACACAGAAGTTGATCATGACAAGACAAGTAAAAAATATTATTATGGCCACGCCCCCTGACACACCAGAAGACGGCCATCTTGGATTAAAGCTTGCAAAGCTGAAACGCACTCCTCCGCGGGCGTCACCCAAACGGCCTCAGATTTGGTCCACATTATCTCCAGGATGGGAACATAAAAAGTTATCCACAGCTCCCAAATCCGTCTGACGTCTCTGAGCAGTGAAGTCACAAATAATGAACACAAGCTTTGAATATTTACAAATTGCTTTTATTTGCTCAAACAAACACAGTTCTTAAAATCACTGCCCTAAAGCGACTGAATGTGAAAAAAATGAAATTTGGTGCATTAGCGCCCCTACAGATTGAAATAAAACGTGACCCCGCAAACACATTCAAAAACGTTCAAAAACTAACCAAACTTTTCCAAATGTTCAGAAATGATGAGACATTCGAGAAAATATAGGTTTCATGCGTGAGGACCAAAAAATGGAGATAATTCACCACCTCGAATATTAGGCTCCGCCCACTCCTATGGGAGAGCCACGAAATTCGGTCCACGCATTTGTCACGTGAAGCCAAACAAAAAATATTATTATGGCCACGCCCCCTGACAAAGCAGAAGGCGGCCATCTTGGATTGAAATCTTCAAAATGCAGAGTTCACATTTTTGCTCATGTTGCGTTTGAACGAACTCCTCTGAAGGTGCTTCACCCACAGGACTGAAAATCACCGTACATCATCTACAGTCCCTGACAAAAGTCTTGTCTCTTATCCATTTTGTAGAAACAAAAGTTTATAACCTGACTTTAAATAAATCGATTGGTTTTAGAAATGTCTCATATTAAAGTTAAAACCCTCCCAAATTATGCTCAATGTACTCAAATTAATTTGCTTCACTGAAGAAACATTGATCATTTAATGAACACAGAAAGGTCAGATTTTGGCAAGACAAAAGTTTTGTCGCCTACAGAAAATTGAACAAATAATTTACTTCAAATACAAAAATCTGTTGCATAACGTCAGTGAATTAAGTAGTGGTGCTGTGAGATCCATATTTAATATCTTGTATGACTTCCATGGGCTTGAAGGACTTCATCCATGTGGTTCGACAATGATTCATACAATTTGTTGATGAAGTCATCAGGAATAGCAAAGAAAGTGTCTTAAATGCCTCCAGAGTTCATCAAGATTCTTTGGTTGTTCCTTCCATGCTTCCTCTTTCATTCTACCCCAGACATGCTCAGTGATGTTCATGTCTGGTGACTGGGCCAGTCCTGGAGCACCTTGATCTTCTTCTCCTTGAGGAACTTTGATGTAGAGATAGAAGTATGTGATGGAGCACCATCCTGCTGCAAAATGTGACCCCTTTTATGGTTGGGAATGTAAGAGGTGCTAATACTTCTTGATATTTTAGGCTATTGATTTTGCCTTCCACCCTGCAAATGTCTCCCACACCCCCATACTGGATGGAACCCCAGACCAGGATTTTTCCACCACCAAACTTAACTGTTTTCTGGGTGAATCTTGGATCCATGTGGGCTCCAGTAGGTCTCCTGCAATATTTGCGGCGGCTGTGATGTAATTCAACCAAGGATTCATCTGAGAAATCCACCTTCTGCCACTTTTCCAGTGTCCATCCTTTTAGCAGGCTGTGGGCCTTGGCAAATGCCACACGGTTTTTTAATTGCCTTTTGTTTAGTGCTGGTTTCTGTGCACTGATTCGACCATGGAGGCCATTTCGAGACAGAATTCTACAAACTGTTCTGGTTGACACAGGGACTTGAGGTGACCAGGCCTGGTGGAGCTCTGCTGCAGTGGAAAAGGGGCCTTGGATTTTCGAATCAACAAGCGGTCCTCCCGAGCAGTTGTCTTGCGGGGTCTGCCGGACCTGGGCTTGTCAAAAACATCTCCAGTCTTTTCAGATCTTTTTCTTATTCTCTGTACTTGACGCTGAGACACATTGAAGGTGTCAGCCACCTCAGCAGTGGATCTGGTCTTCAGCCTCTTGATAATTAACGCTTTGGCCTCAGGGTGGATCTTAGGCAGGTTGTCAGAGGTCAAGTTGCAGTTGATGTGAGGGTCTGATGTGCTGGGGTTCTTTTTATACACACCCACTAAGTGACTGATCAGTAACTGATCACAGGTGAGGCTGTAATCTAGAACTGGGTGCATCATATGACAAGGAGACAAGACTTTTGTCTTGCCAAAATCTGACCTTTCTGTGTTTATTAAATGATCAATGTTTCTTCAGTGAAGCTAATTTATTTTAGTATATTGAGCATAATTTGGGAGGGTTTTGTCTTTCATATGAGACATTTCTAAAACCAATCGATTAATTTAAAGTCAGGTTATGAGCTTTTGTTTCTACAAAATGGATAAGAGACAAGACTTTTGTCAGGGACTGTAGAGAAGTGCTGAAAATCACCGTACATCATCTAGAGAAGTGCGCCTGTAGCGGCTTTACGAAACCTGTTTTCCGGAGTAGCCGTGGAGAGGTAAAATTGGGCCCAGTAAAGACTATGACGCGCTGAATGCTATATCAAACAAAGAGGCTAGATCCAGTAAGATATTTTGCGATGATTTAATGAATGGTTAACTGGCATCACAGCAGAAACATATGAATGTGGACACAGAGAGCAGGAATATTGCAACGATGAATACTGTATTGATAAGGTAAAACCAGAAACAAAGCAACAGCGGTCAACAAAAATTACGGCTACCCAACCAACCTTTCTCCTCCTCCCTGGCCCAGGTGAATGCATGCCCTTTAACCCTTCCACGCCTGCACACACCCACGCTCAAGTGACCCCACTCTCTCTCTCGGGGGTGAGGACACACAGACACATACACATACACATGCACACACACACACACACACCGTGCCCAAAAAGTGTCTCCTATACACCAGCCCCTAATTATTGAATCTGACAATAATTACCCAAACATGAATAATATAGGAGATATAACAATTAGCATTAATTATCATACCACTGTCCTGAGAATAACAGTCCATTAGAAATCTTCACTTTTTTCAGTCACTAAGTGACCTACAGTTCAAGAGTCACTAGTCCAGAGTCGATAAAAATTGTCCATAAATATTCCAGTCTGCACCATCCTTATACAGCCTCAGCCTCCATCAGCAAACAGACCTTGGAAATAGGTCGGTCCAGGCAGTTAGTCTTAGTTTTAATCCGAACCTGGTGAACTAATCCTGTCTGAAGGGAAAAAGTGTCCAAACATAACAGATGTCCCATTGGCTGCTCGACAAATATCCAAACTCTTTCCTTAAAAGTTCAGCCAGTTGTTTCTTATTGAGACTTTTCTTCTCCCCAGAATGTTCATTAAACACCTGAAGCAGTGTCATAATTGCCCCGTAGAGTGGGAATATGATGATGCGTCTCCTGCAAGACAAAAAACAAACAAATATTAAACTATTTCACCAAATTGATGGTGATCTTAGTGTACAAAATCCTGTGCACATCATTCAAGTCGATAAAAATTCCACCAATTTTTATCCCCAGTTCTGCAAACTCAGAGCTCCTTAGGTGAGTCTTGTCAAAAACGTGGAGACCAAACCAGACCGCATCACAGGTCAGATCTGTGGAGAGGGGACCTCACAGTCAGGATTCCTGTTTTTCTAGGTATTTTTTGAGCTATTTTTTTTGGAGCACCTGTAATTTAATAAATGTAAAAGGCAGATCTGTTTACTGTTGTACTGTGGAAACAAACACGTGATGAACCCTCAACCAAAATATTACTCAGTGCACCTTTAAATTACTCTATCTTTAGTGTAAGGGATCGATGGTCAGGCACAAAACACTCAAAAGTTTAAGGCTTTTATTTAGCCAAAACATGTTAAAAATGAACTGCAACTCGGGCCCATAAAAACCTCTGAGAGTATATTTCTAAAATTATTCATTATTATTTCTGCGGCAGTTATAGGACATCATTTCCGCTCAGTTGACGGCAGCAACTTTAGCAAAACTCCACAGAACTAGTGAAGAGAAATGATCTCAGACTGTGGAAAAGTCTGCATCAGTCTTTAGTCATTTGCTTTTCATATTTTATGTAATAATACAAACTTTTCCACAGCAGAGATCGTTTATCACCACTAGTTTTGCGGAGTTTTGCTAAAGTTGCTGCCGTCAGCTAAGCGGAAACGACGTCCTATAAGGAATAATAATGAATAATTTTAGAAATAAACTCACACAAATGAAAAGTGTCACAGCACAAAACAGCACAAATGAAATACAAATATTTTCTATAATTTTTTGCCTGTTTTGAGACTGTTTCACATTTTGAGGGGCTGGATGACGTCATCAACCGAAAATAAAACTGCAAATATCTTAAGAACCAGGGGATGGGCTCCAAGATGACTTCAACATTCAACAGTTGACAGATGCCACCAGGATCCCAAACCAATACTAACGCAGCATTAACATCTCTAATGCTAAGGTTTGATTTAATAGATATATGGCCAGAACTTTTTCCTCTTGACATAAGGTTTACATGGAGTAATGCATCCAAAACCAGACCATCACAAACTGATTTCTGGTTAATATCTAGTAGTCTTAAAAGCAGCACAAAAACAGAGATTCTCCCTACTCCTCTCACTGATCATAAGGACATTAGAATTGACATTTCTCTTCTCCCAAGTTCAAATTGCCCAAGAAGCTCATAGTGGAAAATGAATAGCTCTGTTCTGAGTCATGTTTGTGTTAAGGCGAGGGTTAAGGAACTTATCAGGATCTACTGGAGTGAGGCTATAGTAGAAGGAAGGTGTGGAATTAAATGGGAACTTTTTACATTTGAAGTTGGACAGTTTTCCAGAAGTTACTGTAGTTTTCTAGCTAAAGCCAAAAGAATTGAAGAAGAAAATGACCTCCTGATCCTCTATGTGCCCTGATAAATTGACCCCTGAAGATAAAGAGACATTGTTTGATTATCAAGGCAAAATTGATCATTTATATAAAGCTAAGGCTGAAGGGGCTTTTGTAAGGTCTCGAAGGCGCTGGTTGGAGGAAGGGGAGCAAAATTCTGCATATTTTTTCAGGTTAGAAAAATCTCAATCTGTTTACAACACTATACACCAACTTAGAAGAGGGAATACAGTCTGCGATAACGTGAAACAGAGAGCAAACTTTTGCTCTAACTTCTATACAAATTTATACTGTTCCCAATATTGTGAAAATAGCACCAACTCATTCCTGAATTCCTTAACTGTTAACCCAATAAGCAAAACTGACAAAGAACTCTGTGACTGTCCCATTTGTATTAAAGAAATCATAGATGCAATAAAAAGCCTAAAAGTGAATAAATCACCTGGGGTGGACGGCATCACGTCTGAATTTTATAAGGCCTTTTCTAAAGACCTGGCCCCCTTTTTGTTAGAAGTCTTTAAAGAAAGCATTTCTGAAGGCCCCTACCTACAACTTTAACTCAGGGTTTAATAACTCTACTGCCAAAACCTGATAAAGATCATCTACTGATTGATAACTGGCGTCCAATCAGTCTCTTGAATAATGACTACAAAATTTTACCCAATCATTGGCTGATCATATTCAGAACAGTGGTCTAAAGGGAATGTCTGTGCTACACAGAGAGATTATTATAAGTCAACTGGCTGATGACACTACATTGTTTTTAAAAGACTCATCTCAGGTGCCTGTCGCGTTAGATGTTCTTCAGGTTTTTTCTTTAGCATCAGGTCTTCACTTAAATGTGAAGAAATGTGCATTGATGGCAGTAAAAGGTTGTGATACTGTTTCTATTTCCAATATCCCAGTAAAGGAGCAAGTGACCTACTTGGGCATAGTCCTAACTAAGGATCAGAATCTCAGGTGTCGTGTTAACTTTAACCCTATAATTGATAAGACCAAAAAAAGTTGAATATGTGGCTCCAAAGAGATTTCTCTTTGAAGGGCAGGACTCTCCTTTCAAAAGCAGAAGGTATATCCAGACTGACATATGCTGCAATAGCACTGGGTGTTGATACAAAGATGTGTCAAAATATTGACCAATTCCTCTTCAACTTTATTTGGAAAAACAAAACACATGATGTTAAAAAAGCTGTTATGATGAATGACGACAACAAGGGTGGCCTCAACTTCACTGACTTTAGTTTACTGAATAATACATTTAAAGTGAATTGGATTAAAAAGCACTTAAAAGAACCTGCCTCTATATGGACTTTTATATCTAGTCATGTGTTTTCTCAGGTGCTTTAAACTTCAGATTACTTTGCAGTTACAATATTGATAGGCTTCCACTTTCCCTGTCAAACTTCCACAGGCTCTTTTGTCAGGGTCTCTTATTTACAAGCACAATTCTTCTCCAAACACTTTATTTGGAACAATAGAGATATATGTTATAAGAAGAAATCTATATTTTTTGATAACTGGTTTAGGAATGGAATTGTTTTGGTAAATCAACTTCTTAATGAGCAGGGAAACTGTTAGAATAAAATGCTTATAATGATGAAGTTATTAAAAATGTACATAAAGCTAAGAGGCAGTCTCAAGGAATGATACAAACCAGACTCAGTGCATGAATGAGCCTTTGTTAAGAGTCTGTGGGGTACCCAGCACTATATCTGCTAAAACCAGATGTTTGAACTTTTGAAGTCTGTTGGTGAGGAACAGGGTGACTCCTCAGACCATATATCTGTGCTTATCTGATGAAATGTAAACCTAACACATGATATACTTTGACCATGCTGTATTGTGTAAACCTAACACATGATGTATCCTGACCATGATGCATTTTGATGACACAATGCCTTCAATAAATAGCTGGGGGAGAGAGATGATCTTGGAGAGAGAGATGATCTTGGAGAGACACGGTCAGGGACCAGTGGGACGTGCTTTGGGCAAGCGCCATCTGTAATGTTTCTATATTTTAAATAAGAAACTTGGGTTCTTCTCTAAATATATTTATTAACATAAAGAGTCAGGAGCAACAGGTACACGTGATGTAGGCTATCAATTGTCCATCATCATCTAACGGCTCGCCACTTGCGCACACAGACACACATTCAGGGGTACATCATATCTGAGGACATCTTGTGGCAGGGAGTATAACTGCAACTCTTTTACTTATCATGACATCCCCCTTTTTCTTGAGATGAAAACATCACGCATTAACCATTTTACCAGCAATCTCATAACTAGCAATTTTATCTAACAATCTGTATCTGTGTATTACTATATTGCTTTTAACATTCACATATGACCATGAACTCATTTTTCTTCTTTTCATCTTAACATTACTTAATAAACATAAACATGAACTCAAATTTCAATGAAAAGGATACAGCTCATAGTCCTTATAGATTCAGCCTGTCAGGTGCTTTGACAGTGCGCGCTGATCTTCTCAACACTGGCAAGTCAGTCTCTACAGCGCTCTGGTGATCATCTGGTGGTGGTGGATCGTCAGATGTAGAGGAGGCTGGATCTCCTGAAGAATCTTCATCGGTCTGTTCTTGCCAGGTGTCTTGTGTTTTTAGCAGACTCCGTCGATTTCTTCTGAGTACTTGACCATCTTCCATTTTGACATTGTAAGATCTTGGACTCACTTCCTCAAGAACTGTTGCTTTTTTGCTCCAGGTGTTGGAGTCGTATATTCTCACGGTGTCATGCCTGGCCAGTGGTACTAAGCTTTTTGTTGACTTGTCGTAATTTGCTTTTTGTCTCTGTTGAAGCCGTTTTTGTGTTTGTTTCACTTCCTTTTGTTTCTGTTCTGAGGTGTATGGAAGTGTGGTGCGTAGTCTGCGTCCCATCAGAATTTCTGCAGGGGACAGGCCATGCTCAAGAGGTGAAGCTCGATAACTCAACAGAGCTAAGTATGGATCTGAATGACTTTCTTGCGCTTTCTTGAGCAGCTGCTTGACTATGTGCACACCTTTCTCTGCCTTTCCGTTTGATTGGGCATACAGGGGACTAGAGGTCACATGACGAAAGTCGTATTCTTGTGCAAAATCTTGGAATTCTTTGCAGCTATAGGATGGGCCATTGTCACTATAGACAACTTGAGGAATCCCGTGCCTTGCAAAGATAGATTTCATGTGCTTAATCACACAGGCCGCTGACATATTGGGGAGCAGTGCAATCTCTGGATAGTTGGATAGGTAGTCGATTACCAGCAGATAATTCTTTCCATCCAAGTAGAATAAATCAGTCCCAATTTTCTGCCAGGGCTCATCAGGTATCTCTGTGATTACCATGGGCTCTTTTGGCTGCTTTGCTTGGTGTTTTAGACATGTGGCACATCTTGACACCATCCTGTCGATATCAGCATTTATGCTTGGCCAATACACTGCTGTTCTAGCCCTTCTTTTGCACTTCTCCATGCCTAGATGCCCTTCATGTAATCTTTTAAGCATGTCTGGTCTCAGAGACTGAGGAATGATTACTCTGTTCGTTCGCAACAGCAGTCCATTGACAAAACTCAGCTCTCCTCTATTGTTGTAGTATTGTTGACACTCACCCCGTGGCTAATCTTCATTCATCAGCTGGATGACTCTCTGCAGGACGACATCCTTCTTTGTTTCATCAGCGATCAGCCTGGATTTCATGTCCGATATGGGCAGTGTCTCAGTGATCAGGTTGACATGAAGATTCACTTCATTTTCAGTGGAACACTCGGCCTGCTCTTCGCACTGTGTGGTTGCCCTAGACAGAGCGTCAGCCAGCACTATGTGCTTTCCAGGTGTGTACATCAGGTCGAAATCATAGCGTTGCAGTTTCATCATGAGCCTTTGTATGCGTGGTGACATCACTGAGGTTTTTCTTGATGATGGCTATTAACGGTTTGTGGTCTGTCTCCGCTACAAACTTTGGCAGGCCATACACATAGCCATGGAACTTCTGGAAACCATACACCAGTCCCAAACACTCTTTTTCAATCTGAGCGTAGCGGCACTCTGCACTTGTCATTGTCCTCGATGCATAGGCAACCGGCTTCCAGTCTTCACCACTTGCCTGTAGCAGAACTGCTCCAATGCCATCCTTTGATGAGTCAGTGGATATCTTTATCCTTTTTGATGGATCGAAAAACGTCAGCACTGGCTCTGTGGTGAGAGTTGTTTTCAAACGGGACCATTCTGCCTCATGTTCAGATGTCCACTTGAACTCACACCTGTCATGCAGTAGCTCTCTTAAGTGCATTGTCTTGGAGGATAAGTTTGGTATGAATTTTCCAATGAAATTGATCATGCCTAGTGCACGCAACACACCTTTTTTGTCTTCAGGTTTTGGCATGTCCAGTATTGCTTTGATTTTGCTTCTGTCAGGTTCAACACCTGCTGCTGACAACTTATCACCAAGAAAGGTGATCTCGTTCACACCAAACTGACACTTGGATCTGTTCAGCTTCAGCTGGTACTTCTGGACTCTCTGAAGCACTTTGATGAGCCTTTCATTGTGTTGCTCAAGAGTAGATCCCCATAAGATCAGATCATCGACATACACACGTACACCTTCAATGCCCTCTATGATGTGCTCCATCGTTCTGTGGAATACTTCTGGAGCGGAGCATATACCAAAAGGCATTCTCTGGAAGCAGTAGCATCCATACGGTGTATTGAAAGTGCAGTACTTTGTACTGTCCTCATGCAGTTTTAACTGCCAGAAGCCTTGAGAAGCGTCCAATTTACTGAAGTATTTGGCACCAGCTGTCTCACTCATTATCTCATCTCTGGTAGGTATTTGATAATGTTCTCTTTTTATGTTGTTGTTCAGATCTTTTGGATCCATGCACACACGCAGTTCTCCATTTGATTTTCTGACACACACCATCGAATTCACCCATTCCGTGGGCTCTTCCACTTTCTTTATCACGCCTAGTGACATCATTCTATCCAGTTCTTGTTTCAGCTTTTCTCGTAGGGGAGCTGGAACGCGCCTGGGAGCATGGACGACTGGCTGTGCGTCATCTCTCAGTTGTATCTTGTAGGTGAATGGTAAGACGCCAAAGCCCTTGAAGATGTCTGGGTATTGGTTCAGTATTGACTCCACGCTGGTCTGGCTATTAACTTTGTTAATGCAGTAAACCCTCTTCACTAAGCCTAAATTTTCACATGCAGTATCACCTAATAATGAGTCATGTCCAGCCGGAACAACTACGAACCTAAGGTGATGCTCTTTTCCTTTAATTTTCACTTTTAATTTGCATGTGTCTTTTGTGTCAATGCTGTGTCCATTGTAGGCTTTGAGCTTCACTGAGCTGGGATGGATGCGTGGTTTCACCATCATTGCCCTGATGTCACACTCACTGATTAAATTGGCCTTTGCCCCTGTGTCTAATTTCAGTGGTATGACTGCCCCGTTTATTTCCAGTGGCACAATCCATTTGTCCTTTCCGACACATGTTGCATTTTTGCACTGTTCAATGTCCTTTGGCTGTGCTGGCATGCTATCTTCAGCCTGCGCTACCATGCCGACAAAGAACGAATCAGCAAGCCCCGTTTCCTCCACTGTGTGGACTCGATCACTGCCACTCTGTTTCCCTTTGGAAAAGCATTGCTTAGCAAAATGATTTTTACCTTTACATTTGCTACATGTTTTGCCAAATGCTGGGCATTGTTTTGGTCCATGCTGATTGCCACATCTTTTGCATGAAAACGTCTCCGTGTCTTTCTGTTGTTTACTCGTTTTTTTCATTTGCTTATGTACTGCAGCCACGGACACCGTTGCACTCTCCTGATCCTTCTGCCCACTTAACGTTTTAGCATGCTGCTTAGCCAGTTCGCTGGCGTTGCCAATTTTAATTGCTTCAGCAAGCTTTAGCTCTGGCTCTCTCAGTAGCCTCTCTCTCACTTTTTTGTCGTGCACTCCGAACACAATTTGGTCACGAATCATCGAGTCCTTCAGTTCCCCGAAGTTACACGTCCTTGCTTTCAACGTCCTTGCTTTCAACCGCGGTCCCGCAACGGTGAGAAGCAGTGCTATTTTCCGCACGTCCGACTTGTTGTCCAGACCCAGTGCTTGTAGGTACAAATTCAAACGTTGCTTGAACGTACGCCACTCACAGTCCACATTTCCAGTCCAATTCAGAGGTTCAGGCGGCTTCACACTTTCCATGACTTCTGGTGGACCACTCCTGGTACCATGTAATGTTTCTATATTTTAAATAAGAAACTTGGGTTCTTCTCTAAATATATTTATTAACATAAAGAGTCAGGAGCAACAGGTACACGTGATGTAGGCTATCAATTGTCCATCATCATCTAACGGCTCGCCACTTGTGCACACAGACACACATTCAGGGGTACATCATATCTGAGGACATCTAGTGGCAGGGAGTATAACTGCAACTCTTTTACTTATCATGACACCATCCTCTCTCCCGTGCACGTAAAACTGACTTGTCAAGGGCCTATTTTTGAAGCTGGCTCAGGTGATTTAATCCTCAATTAGGTAGGAGATTGGCATTTATAAATTGTCGAGTACTTTCACTGTTTGTGATTTTATTCTGTGACAGTAACCTTTTCAGCTACCAAGAATTTTTGCAGCATGTAAAAATAGCTGTGAGCCCTAAGCAGTTTGCCATTGTTTCTGATGCAGTTCCACAGGGCGTGATCAGGCTCCTGAAAGGTTGTCCTTGTGTGACCCCTCAGCTTGATCCTCTTAAGACCCATATTGGTGAAATATGTTTTATGTCCACTACATGGAACAATAACCGGACTGTGCCAAATCTATTTCTAAAGGACTTTATTTCACTGCCTTGTGCAGTCTCAGCTTGGAGTGGATATGCTCAGAATATTTGTTGGACCAGGACTTGGACGCTCCCCAACAGATTTCTATTAGGCAACAAAGGAAAAGAAGTTTCCTTTCAAATAATTCATGGCTGCTGCCCAGTGAAATCATTTTTAGTCAAGTTCAGAAAGGAGATTGATACCAAATGTACCTTTTGTAATTCTGATCCAGAATCACTCATTCATCTTTTCTGGTTTTGCAATTTTTCAAGAGACTTTTGGCGTAAGATCTGTGGTTTCATCATTGAACATATTTATGACACTTTTCAGTTACGTTTGCAACATGTGTTATTTGGTTTTACCACTTATAAAAAGGAGCTGCAGGAGGAATATTTTCTCTGTAATCTAATTATTATTTTAGCTCAATTCCATATACATAAGTGCAGAGGAATGAAAATTAAACCATCTTTTACTTATTTCTACAAAGAACTGGAAATTTATGTCAATACTGTTTCTGCCTCGCTGAACAAAAAAGCCTCTAAAACTGTGAACCTCTGTACAAAATTCAATATTGTGTTGTGAATGTGTGTTTTTTTTTTCTTTCTTTGTGTATTTGTGCTGTAGAACCCCTGGTGTAAAGTTACTGTGTTTTTTCTTCTTTTCTTCAACTATGTAATTGTATGTTTTCTAATAAAAAGAATAAATAAAATAAATAAAAAAAGCTAAATATAAAAATTAAAAATAATTAATGAAACTTTCTGCAGCACGAGCGAAGCCCAAACGACTGCCATAGTTTTTGTGCGGTTTGCGTTTGATGCAGAGCGACTTCACGCAGGTGTTTCTCCACCTCGTGCTGGTGCTCAGTCCTGGACGGTGCTTCACGCGGGTGTTTTCTCCACCTCGTGCTGGTGCTCAGTCCTGGACGGTGCTTCACGCGGGTGTTTTCTCCACCTCGTGCTGGTGCTCAGTCCTGGACGGTGCTTCACGCAGGTGTTTTCTCCACCTCGTGCTGGTGCTCAGTCCTGGACGGAGCTTCACGCAGGTGTTTTCTCCACCTCGTGCTGGTGCTCAGTCCTGGACGGTGCTTCACGCGGGTGTTTTCTCCACCTCGTGCTGGTGCTCAGTCCTGGTCGGTGCTTCACGCAGGTGTTTTCTCCACCTCGTGCTGGTGCTCAGTCCTGACGGTGCTTCACGCAGGTGTTTTCTCCACCTCGTGCTGGTGCTCAGTCCTGACGGTGCTTCACGCAGGTGTTTTCTCCACCTCGTGCTGGTGCTCAGTCCTGGGGGGTGCTTCACGCAGGTGTTTTCTCCACCTCGTGCTGGTGCTCAGTCCTGGACGGTGCTTCACGCAGGTGTTTTCTCCACCTCGTGCTGGTGCTCAGTCCTGGTCGGTGATTCACGCAGGTGTTTCTCCACCTCGTGCTGGTGCTCAGTCCTGGACGGTGCTTCACGCAGGTGTTTTCTCCACCTCGTGCTGGTGCTCAGTCCTGGACGGAGCTTCACACGGGTGTTTTCTCCACCTCGTGCTGGTGATCGGACCTGGACGGTGCTGAACTCAGGTGTGTCTCCACCTCGTGCTGGGGCTCAGTCCTGACGGTGCTTCACGCAGGTGTTTTCTCCACCTCGTGCTGGTGCTCAGTGAGTTAAGGTGCTTCAAGCAGGTGTTTTCTCCACCTCGTGCTGGTGCTCAGTCCTGGACGGTGCTTCACGCAGGTGTTTTCTCCACCTCGTGCTGGTGCTCAGTCCTGACGGTGCTTCACGCGGTGTTTTCTCCACCTCGTGCTGGTGCTCAGTCCTGGACGGAGCTTCACGCAGGTGTTTTCTCCACCTCGTGCTGGTGCTCAGTCCTGGACGGTGCTTCACGCAGGTGTTTTCTCCACCTCGTGCTGGTGCTCAGTCCTGGACGGTGCTTCACGCGGGTGTGTTCTCCACCTCGTGCTGGTGCTCAGTCCTGGACGGTGCTACACGCAGGTGTTTTCTCCACCTCGTGCTGGTGCTCAGTCCTGGACGGTGCTTCACGCGGGTGTTTTCTCCACCTCGTGCTGGTGCTCAGTCCTGGACGGTGCTACACGCAGGTGTTTTCTCCACCTCGTGCTGGTGCTCAGTCCTGGACGGTGCTTCACGCAGGTGTTTTCTCCACCTCGTGCTGGTGCTCAGTCCTGACGGTGCTTCACGCAGGTGTTTTCTCCACCTCGTGCTCGTGCCCAGCCCTTGACGGTGCTACACGCAGGTGTTTTCTCCACCTCGTGCTGGTGCTCAGTCCTGGACGGTGCTTCACGCAGGTGTTTTCTCCACCTCGTGCTGGTGCTCAGTCCTGGACGGTGCTACACGCAGGTGTTTTCTCCACCTCGTGCTGGTGCTCAGTCCTGGACGGTGCTTCACGCAGGTGTTTTCTCCACCTCGTGCTGGTGCTCAGTCCTGGACGGTGCTTCACGCAGGTGTTTTCTCCACCTCGTGCTGGTGCTCAGTCCTGGACGGTGCTACAGAGCAGAATAATGGTGCTGGAGGGTCCGGCTCACGTGTGAAGAGCAGAACTCTCTGGAAGCTTCTGGACACACCAAATATGAATGGAATACTGTCTTTGTGTTCCATGAAATGCAGCGCTCCTGTGTCTGTGGCATCTCTCCTCCGCCCACACCTGAGGCCCCCGCCGGGAGGGGCCCCGGTGTTGGTGCTGTGACACCAGGGGCCACACTCGGCACCGGTGCTGTTCTGAAACCAGGCGTCACTGCCCGTCCCGAGTGCGGAATGCAGACGTGATGAGAACATTCAGGGGAGGGATTTTCCACACAGCCCGGAGGAGGAGCAGAGAGCGGCCGGACGGGTTTGATTTGACGTGACAGAAGTTGGTTTCAGTGTTTGTGATGTGGCCACGTAGCTGCAGTCAGAAAGCTCCACAGGAGCTCAGGCACAAACACTTTAACCCCCCAACACCTTTTCTCTGCATTTGGCTTTGAAAACTGCCCTTTTTACCCCTAATGAAGTGTTCTACCTCCTTTTGTTTAGTCCAACCTGTTATTCCACAATCTGCTGCTGGAGTTGTGTCATGAGGCTGTGAGAAAAGCTACAGGACCAGAAATAGAGCTGAAAAAAATAATTCACACTCTTTTATACAAAACACACAGCAAACATGTAGAAACAACTTTTTGGACATAAAAATGCTTAATTTAGGGCCTTAGCTACAAAAGTACAAAATCTCAAGTCTGTAAGTAAATTAAAAATCTCCTTATTGCCCTAAAAACCAAAAAAGTGCAGTGGCTCCATGACTTTCCTGGTCCAGTCCTGGAAACAGCTCCTGTCAGGTCCACAGCCAGAGCCACAGCACTTCTGCATTTCCAGGGTGGAAATTACATTTGGATTTGTTCATTTGGACTGAAATAAACCTTTAAATAAAAATAGAAAGAGATGCACAATTACACACACCAAGATGTGTCATTTTCCATGTGTGTGAGAATTAACTCCACTTAGAGCGACTTTTTCCCTCGTTATAAACACACACAGTCAGAGGAGTCGACCATCTTGACTCACTTCACTCTTTGGCAAAGTTTGGCTCGATCAAAATGGACGGAGCGCATGAGTTTGGGGAAAACAAAGTTCCTATTGGACACTCGTTTTGCTCCCGTCATCACACAGCGTGAGTGTGACGTAGGATAAAGCCGCAGAAATGTACGGAAACCTCTATGTCTGCACTTTCAGAGGGGAAAAGGACGTTTCTGTCTTTTACCGTTAAAGTTCTGCAGTTATAGAAACATATTCCTCTGTGTCGTGTACGATACACACACACATATACACACATATACACACACACATATATACACACATATATACACACACACACACACACATACACACACATGTACACACACACATATATACACACACATATACACACACATATATACACACACATATACACACACATATACACACACACACACATATACACACACATATATACACACACATATACACACACATATATACACACAAATATACACACACACATACACACACACACACTATACACATACACACACACCTACACACACACACACCTACACACACACACATATACACATACACACACACACTTACACACACACACACACATACACAAATATACACACACATATACACACACACACACACACACTCTCTCTCTCTCTCTCTCTCTCTCTCTCTCTCTCTCTCTCTCTTTCTCTCTCTCTCTCTGTACTTCATGTTTTGTGAATCTGATTCTCCGTTTCCTCTTATTAGAAATGAAACTTTATTTTGGACATTTAATCCCCATGTTGGTGGAGTCAGACTCAGACTCCAGGACTCCAGCCCTAATCCAAACACACTGGCTCAAGTGTCTTGCCCAAGGGCACAAAGGCAGTACTTTATAAGACTGCCGCCCGTCTCAGCGCCACAGCACAAACTCACAGAACCCGTCAGACTGGATTCTGTCATGTGTGAAACTCCAGGAATCCGTGTGAAAACATTTGCTCCTGTTCAGACGCGTTTCCTCTGCGCTCGTTCAGCTGTTTCACACACGGTAACACTTGATTCTTTTACACTGTGTTTGGACTGTTTCTGTTTACTTAGAAAAGCAGGATTTTCCTCCAGCTTTGTTCCACTTTCTGTCTGAGTCTGACTGGAGAAACCAACAGCTGCTTTTAGTCGCTCAAACATGGACGTGTTTGTTTCAGGAAGTGAACTCTGCACTGAGGCGTCGATTCGTGTTGGGGAAGTTTAGACCTGGTTTAGACCTGGTTTAGTCCTGGTTCAGACCTGGTTTAGACCTGGTTTAGACCTGGTTCAGACCTGGTTCAGACCTGGTTTAGACCTGGTTTAGACCTGGTTTAGACCTGGTTTAGACCTGGTTCAGACCTGGTTTAGACCTGGTTTAGACCTGGTTCAGACCTGGTTTAGTCCTGGTTTAGTCCTGGTTCAGTCCTGGTTCAGACCTGGTTCAGACCTGGTTCAGACCTGGTTTCTTCTGTTTTCAGCCTGTTTGTGTCGTTCGTCTCATCAGAACTTGAGATATTTCCTCAGTTCTTTCACAGATTCTTGTGCTGTGAATCTCCTGTTGTTCTGTGTCGTCACAGTTGAACATCTTTTCTGCTCCATCTACATTTGTGTGTCTTTTGCGTCCACACTGAAGCCTGTTTTTGCTGCCTCATAATGTGGCGTCTTTAGGTGTGGTCAGTAGTGCTGTGCGGGTGGCCCTGTGGCCCCGTGGGGTTCAGGCGGGTGGAGAACTCAAAGAGAAGAGGTAAAGCGGGTGCAGGTGGGTCATGTCTCTGCACAGCCTCCGCCTAAAGCACATTCTGGAGCTCTGATGAACAAACCAGGGCACAGGACTTCTGGATCTGCACCTGTGACCTGCACAAAGAGGACGACTTTAGTCCTTACACCAGACCTGGGCATAGTCCGGCTCCGGGGCCACATACGGCCCTTTGGTCCACTCTGAGCCCACACTTTAAGCTCATTTGGAATGACACAATAAAGTGATTTTATCATTTGGCCTCATGCAGGGACTAAAGCTGCAGTGCTTTTATTTCAGAGCTGTTTTTACTCACATTTTGTGTTGGGCAGCCTCACTTTTTCATTGCTTAGTCAGAACAGAAACTCTTCCCAGTCTGAGCCGCGTCAGAACAATGAGATTTACGGCTTTTTCTAAACAAATCCAGTGAATATTCTGCAGAAGTGAGTGAAGCATTTTGGGCCTCCACAGTATTTCCTGTTTCTCTTCCTGGTTTGTGACGTCACGTGAACAGAGCCCATGGTCCAGTTCTATTTTCTCCCATGTTTGGCTCTTTTGGCGTCTCCTCCTTTACATTTGGGTTTGAACGTCTCTTTATGAGGCACTTGACCAAAGTCCATGAGATGAACCATGTGGCAGTGGGCGGGGCTAAACACTGTGATGTCATTCTGTAGGACTCTGGACTGAGCATGGATCAGAGCGAGCACAGAGAGGACGCAGACCCTGCCACCACCAGCAGGGCGGCGCTGGGAAGTGAACACTCGATTGGACGATTGATAGAGTTTAAAAAGGATCCTGGTCCACAGTAAGTCTGAGCCAATGATTAGATGAGACTGTTTCCATGAACTAAAGAAATGTGACGAGCAGAAACACCAGGTGCACATGTGTCGCTTCAGGACGTCTTGTGTTTCTCACAGAAATCATCTCATCACATTTTTCTGTTGTAAGTCACATTTCAGTTTTCTGACCATTCCAGAAATCAAATTCTCATCAGATTTTACGTGTGAATTTAAACATAGACACTAGAGATGTAACGAGATCTTGTGAGCTCAAATTGCCTCGAGACGCACACGGGAAAAACCACCTTGTAGATTCCATCCTCCGTGTTTCCATCTGACTCGGCCATAAAAGGTTCCAGCTCACTCAGGCTCTGGAACGTTGCATATTTTGAGCAGCTGTAGCTCAAAGACTCCTCCACACAGAGGCTTGGAGCTCATACATTCAGCTCTGTATCAGTTTGGGTTTAGTACTGATGGGACCAATGTGGATGCAGATAATTGGAGCTGAATTTTGGTCTCATTAATGTGAAATAATATGAGCAAACTTAACCACGGTTTGAACACCTGAAGAGATATTTAGGCTTCTTCATCCATAACTTAGTTTAAAGTGAGAGAAAAAGAGTCATTTTTATAAGTCTGTCAGCCATAAAACCCATTCACAACACTGTAGAAATAAAAAATCTGCATTGATCCGATTAAATGAGTTCAAAATCGTTTCGTCCTCGTGGAGCCTGTGGTGGAAATTCTGTCTGTTTAAGAGTGGATTGTTTAAGCGTCCATTATATTCAGTGTCACTTTCAGAACGTCTGAGGTGTAAAATCAAAAGGTTTGAGTATTTTCTCTTCTGTCCAAACACTTTGGAGAACATGAAATGTATTTTCTCTGTTCGAACCATCGCCCTGAAGCGTCTGGGGTGAAGGCCTCGGGAACACTTTGTAGAAGTTTTCTTTTTTATTTGACCTTTATTTAACCAGGAAATATCCTCTTTTTCAAGGCAGTCCAGGCCAAGAGGCAGCAGCAAACACAAAACAGTCACATATTTACACAGAGAAGACAGAAAAGTTTAAAGACATGATGAAAAACAAGTGCAGACTGTGGAATTGGTCTCAAAAACTCTGTTTGGATTTAAAAGTGCTCAAGGAAATGAAACCAGTTAGTTTCAGTCTTTCTGTAGCATATTCCATGCAAAAGGTGCAGAGTAAACGAATGCCTTTTTACCCAACTCTGTACGAGCAGAAGGAACAGAAAGCAACAAACAGAGACAAAGAGAATACGATTCAGCATTTCTCAGAGCAATTAGGGCTCAAATGTCCGAAGGCAGAAGTACCAGTGCCTTTTCCTCCGAGTGGGCAGAGCAGGCGTCCCACTGCAGAGGATAATTCACTGTGGTGAGTCTTACAGTTTGTACTGAACCTCAAAGAAGCAGCATAAACAGTATCAGTCATTCGAAGACACTGAGCAGCAGCATTCATGGACAAAAGAGCTCCATAATCCAACACAGAGAAAAATGGGCCATCGACAAGACGCTTTTTTACATTAAAAGAAAAATAAAATCCCAATTTTAGCCTCAGCTTCTTCCCAAGATTATCTCTATGTGGCCTGAAAGTGAGTTTGTCATCAGTTAAGACCCCGAGGTATTTGTCCATATGAACCACCTCCAAGCTGTCTCTACATCTGGTATCCGCCCAATCTTCTTCCAATCAACACTGCCCAAGTCCTGATGATGAGCTTGTTCATTAAAATGTTTAAGGTTCCTCTTATAAACTATACGAGGTTTAGATTTGGGCACCTTGGTGTTTCTAAGGGCGGCAACAACACGGTGGTCACTTAAGTCATTACAGAAGACACCCAGGGATGAGAATTTATGAGGAACATTTGTGATTAAGTCAGTCAAAGTGGACTTACCTGGGCTTTTAGGGTTTGGTCCAGTGGCTAAATTCACCAACTGGGTAAGATTAAAAGAATCCCCAAAAGATCTAAAATCATCTGAAACTGTATTAAGCCAATCCCAATTTAAATCACCAGCTAAAAGAAGTTCACTGTAATTCAGTTTGGACAAAAGATGGTTTAAGGATTGTAATTCTTCACTGGGGGCAGGTGGAGGCCTATAACACCCAACAACACTTATACACAGACCCTTTGATATTTCCACATTCAATGCCAAAAATTCCAGTTGTCTACAGACGGATTCAGACAGAACTACTGAGGCATCAAATTCTGATTTAACATAAATTGCAACACCGCCTCCTTTTTTAGGCCCATCAGTACGATAAACGTTGTAGCCAGATATTTGGATCTGATCATTTTCAATAGATTTAGTCAACCAAGATTCAGAAATTACAACAATATCTGCATCTGTCGATTGAATCCAAACTCTAACCACGTCCATTTTGGGTAACAAGCTGTGCACATTGAGATGAACACATTTAAGACCAGACAGGGATTTAAAATCAGAGGGTGTCTGGATATACTGCAGCTCAGGACCAGGGTTTGGTTGCACATTACCAGACAAGAGTAACAGTAAGACAATCACCAGTCTCTGCTTCATCACATTACAGTTCAAATATGACTTCAGATATGCAGAGCCAAAGTAAGATCTCATTTGAAAAGAGAGACATTTATGTAAAGCTAGAAAACTCTGAAGTTTGGGCATGTCTCTGCTCAGAACAGTTAAGTTTATGTCCTCTGCCAGATGTTGAGGTGGTTGTACAGGTTGTACAGCAGCACCGGCACAAGTGCAACCGTTTACAATCTCCAGAATACTACTGGCTTTGTTAGAAGCACACATCCAGGAGCGACCAGATGCCCCTAGATCCCATACAGCCAGCAAGCACAATACAGTCAGAAGAAGTGCCATTATCCTTGACTCTCAGCACTAATCAGGATAAGGTAGTGTAGTAGTAAAGCCACAGCAACCAGCACAGGCCTCAGTGTAGTAGTGGTGTGTCCACAGCACAGGCCTCAGTGTAGTAGTGGTGTGTCCACAGCACAGGCCTCAGTGTAGTAGTGGTATATCCACAGCACAGGCCTCAATGTAGTAGTGGTATATCCACAGCACAGGCCTCAGTGTAGTAGTGGTGTGTCCACAGCACAGGCCTCAATGTAGTAGTGGTATATCCACAGCACAGGCCTCAGTGTAGTAGTGGTGTGTCCACAGCACAGGCCTCAGTGTAGTAGTGGTGTGTCCACAGCACATGCCTCAGTGTAGTAGTGGTATATCCACAGCACAGGCCTCAGTGTAGTAGTGGTATATCCACAGCACAGGCCTCAGTGTAGTAGTGGTATATCCACTCAGCATCTCTGCATTGCCATCTTGAAGTAAATCCTGATTTATATCATTGGTGCAGATCTAGGCTAAAGACGAGCCACACTGCAGCAGATTCCTGGGCTTCAGATTAGTACCAGTGAGATCATAGGCCTCTGACCAGGCAGCAGAACATGTGGATCAGCTCAAATAACTGGGTAGTTTGTCCAAAATGGCAAAAACTTGTATTAACTTGGAACATAGAAACAGTTTCTAAGATAATTTCAGTGAAAAAGTGCACTTAAATCCTTAAAAAAAGTTCAAATTAGACCGACACAGAGCAGCCAAAAGGACATGCTGCCATCTTGGATTAAGCCCCCGTTGAACCTCCTGAAGTGTCTGAGTCAGAACAGCCCCTGTGTTTTACTGTGACTGAACTGTGTTTTCTTCTGTGTCTCAGGATCCACCAGAAACGTCCTCGGTCTGAACCTGGTCCCAGCTGTGAGTCCCTCAGGAGTGACTGCTCTATGTATGAACCAGTGAACTTCAGGAGTGACTTCTCTATGGGACATCCCATTAATTTTACCACACAGCCGTGAGTTTCCTCCAGTGTCGAATAAAAGAGTTGAAATGAACCTGAGTGTTTAATGTGTCTCTGTGGCAGAGGGGAGCAGCCGGGTCCTCAGGTCTCCAGTGGTCAGCACCATCAGACACAGCTGGACTCCATATTTAAGGTCTGTCATTCACTAAAGTTTGGAAATGTTCAGATGAACGAGAGCTTGTTCCACACAGATCTGACACTGAGTGCATTTGTGCTGTTTATAATGTGTCTGTTCAGCTTCTGGAGGAGGACATCTTCACTTTGGTCCAGAAGGAGCTGAAGAAGCTCCACAAGGTTCTGAGTACAGATGACCCAGAAGGCTTAGATCCTGTGGAGGATGAGGATGAAGAGCAGAGGAGCTGCAGTGAGGCTGTTCTGAAGATCACACTGAACTTCCTGAGGAGGATGAAGCAGAAGGAGCTGGCTGAGCGTCTGTGGAGCAGTAGGACCATTTAACACATTTAACAAGCTGCTCACAGTCATTTTATCTTCTCTGAGACTCAGGTCTGTGTCTGTGTCTTCATTCAGGGAGTTCTTCTCGAGTTTGTCAGCGTAACCTGAAGTCTGACCTGCAGCAGAAGTTTGAGTGTGTGTTTGAGGGCATCGCTAAAGCAGGAAACTCCACCCTTCTGAATGAGATCTACACAGAGCTCTACATCACAGAGGGAGGGTCTTCAGAGACACATGGAAACAGCCTCCAGGACTCCAGGCCCAGCAGAGACGTCCATCACATGTGAAGACATGTTTAAAGGCCCAGCTCACACACATGGAGCCATCAGAACAGTGCTGACAAAGGGAGTGGCTGGCATCGGGAAAACGGTGCTCACTCAGAAGTTCAGTCTGGACTGGGCTAAAGGTGAAGCCAACCAGGACATACAGCTGCTGTTCCCGTTCACTTTCAGAGCGCTCAATGTGCTGAAGGACACAAGCTTCAGCTTGGTGACACTTGTTCGTCACTTCTTTAGTCAAACACGAGCAGATCTCTGCAGCTTTGAAGACCTCCAGGTGCTCTTCATCTTTGACGGTCTGGACGAGTGCAGACCTCCTCTGGACTTCACCAAAACCGAGGTCCTGAGCGACCCCACAGAGTCGGCCTCAGTGCACGTGCTGCTGGTGAACCTCATCAGGGGGAGGCTGCTTCCCTCCGCTCGCCTCTGGATAACCACACGACCCGCCGCGGCCAATCAGATCCCTGCTGAGTGCGTCTCCATGGTGACAGAGGTGCGAGGGTTCACCGACCCACAGAAGGAGCAGTACTTCAGGAAGAGGTTCAGAGACCAGGCCGACACAATCATCTCCCACATCAAGACGTCCAGAAGCCTCCACATCATGAGCCACCTGCCGATCTTCTGCTGGATCCTCTCCACAGTTCTACAGAAGCTTCTGGAACAAACAGAACCAGAGCTGCCCCGGACTCTCACACAGATGTACGTCCACTTCCTGGTGGTTCAGGCCAAAGTCCAGAAAGTCAAGTATCACCAGGGATCAGGGGAGGACCTTCACTGGACTCCAGAGACCAGGAAGATGGTGAAGTCTCTGGGAAAAGTGGCCTTTGAGCAGCTGCAGAAAGGAAACCTGATCTTCTACGAGAGTGACCTGAGCGAGTGTGGGCTGGACGCTGCAGCGGCCTCAGTTTACTCCGGAGTGTTCACACAGGTCTTTAGAGAGGAGCCAGGCCTGTACCAGGACAAGGTCTACTGCTTCATCCATCTGAGTGTGCAGGAGTTTCTGGCTGCTCTTCACGTCCATCAGACCTTCTTCAGCTCTGGGATCAACCTGCTCTCAGACAAACAAACATCATCATGGACAAAGGTTTTTAGCAGCAAATCAGTGCAGTTTTACCAGACGGCTGTGGACCAGGCCTTACAGAGTCCAAACGGACACCTGGACCTGCTCCTCCGCTTCCTCCTGGGTCTTTCACTGTTGACCAATCAGAGCCTTCTACAAGGTCTGCTGACACAGACAGGAAGTAGCTCCAAGACCAGTGAGGAAACAGCTGAGTACATCAAGAAGAAGCTGAGTGAGGTTGTGTCTGCAGAGAGGAGCATCAACCTGCTCCACTGTCTGAATGAACTGAATGATCGTTCTCTGGTGGAGCAGGTCCAACAGGTCCTGAGTTCAGGACGTCTGTCTGGAGGTGGACTGTCTCCTGCTCAGTGGTCAGCTCTGGCCTTCATCTTACTGTCATCAGAAGAAGATCTGGAGCAGTTTGATCTGAAGAAGTACTGTCCTTCAGAGGAGGTTCTCCTGAGGCTGCTGCCAGTGGTCAAGGCCTCCAACAAAGCTCTGTGAGTAACCTTTGTTTAACAGAGGACGGTTTGGTTCAACTTCTGCATAAACTATGTTTTCTGTCTCCAGACTGAGCGGCTGTGACCTGTCAGAGAGAAGCTGTGAAGCTCTGTCCTCAGTCCTCAGCTCCCAGTCCTCTAGTCTGACAGTCCTGGACCTCAGTCACAACCACCTGAAGGACTCGGGGCTGAAGAAGTTGTGTGTTGGACTGAAGAGTCCTCAGTGTAAACTGGAACAGCTCAGGTCAGAGGGGTTCATATTCTTCACTATTATTACAGAACCTGTTGGTATTTGCATTGGAAAAGAACATTTGATAAAGTCCCATAAAGATCTGGGACTTGTTGTTTGTCTCATTTGGGTTGAATGTTCCTCATGAATGTTCCTGATTCCAATAATCTGTGTCCTCAGACTGTCAGGGTGTCTGCTCTCAGAGGAAGGCTGTGCTTCTCTGGCCTCAGCTCTGGAGGTCCAACCCCTCCCATCTGATAGAACTGGACCTCAGCTACAACCATCCAGGAGACACAGGAGTAAAGCTCCTGTGTGCTCTACAGGAGGAGCCCCACTGCACACTGGACACTCTCAGGTATGGACCACTTTACTGTGGACACAAAGACACTTTCAGCAAACAGGAAAACAGGATTTTACTAAGAATCCAAGTGACTTAAAGTGTCTTTTCCTCTCATCACAAACATGAGAACAGTCCATTCAGCACCAAAAGGCCTTCATGCCCCATGTGCTGTATGAGCCAGTGCCTGATGCTGAGTGTGAATGTGGTGTATTCATCATTCTCAGGCTCAGCTCCACATAGTCACACAGATCAATAGAAAACCTTAGAGCTGTGAGCTGCATTAAAGGGCCAAATGACACCATTTTCTGACCTGTTCTCATGTCGTTTCCTCATCACAAACACTCCTGGACTTGGCTTTTGTTTTATTCTCACATGTTTAACTCACAAACCTGCACATTTAGGCTGAGCTCTTTTTATTCTATATTCTTCTGCTCCTGTTTCTCACGCTGATGTTTCAGGAGTCACACCTCGGGACGTTACGACTTCAGGCTCTTTTGTTTCAGCTCCGTTCGGTCTCAGGACCCAAACCCCTTTTGTGTGAAATGATCTGAGTGTGTTTAAAGTGCAGCTATAATCACACAGTGTGACAGACACGTGTTTCAGACTCACGTTTCAGACTCACGATTCAGACTCAAGTTTCAGACTCATGTCGTGTGTTTCAGACTCATGTCGTGTGTTTCAGACTCATGTTTCAGACTCATGTCGTGTGTTTCAGACTCACGTTTCAGACTCACGTTTCAGACTCACGTCGTGTGTTTCAGACTCATGTTTCAGACTCATGTCGTGTGTTTCAGACTCATGTTTCAGACTCATGTGTTTCAGACTCATGTCATGTGTTTCAGACTCATGTTTCAAACTCATGTCGTGTGTTTCACTCATGTCGTGTGTTTCACACTCATGTCGTGTGTTTCACACTCATGTCGTGTGTTTCACACTCATGTCGTGTGTTTCACACTCATGTCATGTGTTTCAGACTCATGTTTCAGACTCATGTCGTGTGTTTCAGACTCATGTCGTGTGTTTCAGACTCATGTCGTGTGTTTCAGACTCATGTTTCAGACTCATGTCGTGTGTTTCAGACTCATGTCGTGTGTTTCAGACTCATGTTTCAGACTCATGTCCTGTGTTTCAGACTCATGTCGTGTGTTTCAGACTCATGTCGTATGTTTCAGACTCATGTCGTGTGTTTCAGACTCATGTTTCAGACTCATGTCGTGTGTTTCAGACTCATGTCGTGTGTTTCAGACTCATGTTTCAGACTCATGTCGTGTGTTTCAGACTCATGTCGTGTGTTTCTGACTCATGTTTCAGACTCATGTCCTGTGTTTCAGACTCATGTCGTGTGTTTCAGACTCATGTCGTATGTTTCAGACTCATGTCGTGTGTTTCAGACTCATGTCGTGTGTTTCAGACTCATGTCGTATGTTTCAGACTCATGTCGTGTGTTTCAGACTCATGTCGTGTGTTTCAGACTCATGTCGTGTGTTTCAGACTCATGTCGTGTGTTTCAAACTCATGTCGTGTGTTTCAGACTCATGTCGTGTGTTTCAGACTCATGTTTCAGACTCATGTGTGTTTCAGACTCATGTCGTGTGTTTCAGACTCATGTTTCAGACTCATGTCGTGTGTTTCAGACTCATGTTTCAGACTCATGTCGTGTGTTTCAGACTCACGTTTCAGACTCATGTCGTGTGTTTCAGACTCATGTCGTGTGTTTCAGACTCATGTCGTGTGTTTCAGACTCATGTCGGGTGTTTCAGACTCATGTCGTGTGTTTCAGACTCATGTTTCAGACTCATGTTTCAGACTCATGTCGTGTGTTTCAGACTCATGTCGTGTGTTTCAGACTCATGTTTCAGACTCATGTCGTGTGTTTCAGACTCATGTCGTGTGTTTCAGACTCATGTCGTGTGTTTCAGACTCATGTCGTGTGTTTCAGACTCATGTCGTGTGTTTCAGACTCATGTTTCAGACTCATGTTTCAGACTCATGTCGTGTGTTTCAGACTCATGTCGTGTGTTTCAGACTCATGTTTCAGACTCATGTTTCAGACTCATGTCGTGTGTTTCAGACTCATGTTTCAGACTCATGTCGTGTGTTTCAGACTCATGTCGTGTGTTTCAGACTCATGTTTCAGACTCATGTCGTGTGTTTCAGACTCATGTCGTGTGTTTCAGACTCGTGTCGTGTGTTTCAGACTCATGTTTCAGACTCATGTCGTGTGTTTCAGACTCATGTCGTGTGTTTCAGACTCATGTTTCAGACTCATGTCGTGTGTTTCAGACTCATGTCGTGTGTTTCAGACTCATGTCGTGTGTTTCAGACTCATGTCGTGTGTTTCAGACTCATGTTTCAGACTCATGTCGTGTGTTTCAGACTGAAGCCTGCTGGAGCTCAGTGGTTAACACCAGGACTCAGAAAGTGTAAGTGTTTCAGTTTTTCTCCGTTGGTTTGGCTCATTTCTTCAAACACAAATGACATTCTTAAAACGATCAGATGCTTTGGCCAAACACTGTGACACTTCTGCACAACATTACAGCTCACGAGCAAAAGCTCAGATCTCTCCCAAAACTGTTCACACCAGCTTCAAAACCAGATTCCTTTCCCGTGGAAAGAGTCGCTTCCATCAGAATTGCAAAGATCCTTCTCAGTTGCTTTGGCTCATTTGCATCATTCACTTGGTGCTTTTGCCAAAATAACCTGGATGGTTGAGCACAACACCATGGATCACCTGCAGAAGCTCCGATCTCTCCCAAAACACTTTACCCACGGGTCAAAACTAAACTCCTTCCTCATGGAAATAGTCAGAGCCCAAAATGCAGCGTCTCTTTGGCCTCGTGTCAGCGCTGCCAGTCAAACGCCTCCATGTTTAGTCACTATGGCAACAGAGGCGACCAGAAAACAATTATGGAGAAACGAGAAACAAAGGATTTCACTGTAAGAGCAAGAGCCAAAGTTTGAACCACACACACTGAGAATAAGAATGCACCACACACACACTGATAATAAGAATGCACCACACACACACTGATAATAAGAATGCACCACACAGACACTGAGAATAAGAATGCACCACACACACACTGAGAATAAGAATGCACCACACACACACTGATAATAAGAATGCACCACACACACACTGAGAATAAGAATGCACCACACACACACACTGATAATAAGAATGCACCACACACACACTGAGAATAAGAATGCACCGCACACACACTGATAATAAGAATGCACCGCACACACACTGATAATAAGAATGCACCACACACACACACTGATAATAAGAATGCACCACACACACTGATAATAAGAATGCACCACACACACACTGATAATAAGAATGCACCACACACACACTGAGAATAAGAATGCACCGCACACACACTGATAATAAGAATGCACCGCACACACACTGATAATAAGAATGCACCACACACACACACTGATAATAAGAATGCACCACACACACTGATAATAAGAATGCACCACACACACACTGATAATAAGAATGCACCACACACACACTGATAATAAGAATGCACAACACACACACTGATAATAAGAATGCAGCACACACACACTGATAATAAGAATGCACCACACACACACTGATAAGAATGCACCGCACACACACTGATAATAAGAATGCACCACACACACACTGAGAATAAGAATGCACCACACACACTGATAATAAGAATGCACCACACACACACTGATAATAAGAATGCACCGCACACACACTGATAATAAGAATGCACCACACACACACTGATAATAAGAATGCACCACACACACACACTGATAATAAGAATGCACAACACACACACTGAGAATAAGAATGCACCACACACACTGATAATAAGAATGCACCACAGACACACTGATAATAAGAATGCACCACACACACTGATAATAAGAATGCACCACACACACACTGATCATAAGAATGCACCACACACACACACTGATCATAAGAATGCACCACACACACACACTGAGAATAAGAATGCACCACAGACACACTGATAATAAGAATGCACCACACACACTGATAATAAGAATGCACCACACACACACTGATAATAAGAATGCACCACACACACACTGATAAGAATGCACCACACACACACACTGATAATAAGAATGCACCACACACACACTGATAATAAGGATGCACCACACACACACTGATAATAAGAATGCAACACACACACACACTGATAATAAGAATGCACCACACACACACTGATAATAAGAATGCACCACACACACTGATAATAAGAATGCACAACACACACACTGAGAATAAGAATGCAGCACACACACACTGATAATAAGAATGCACCACACATACACTGATAATAAGAATGCACCGCACACACACTGATAATAAGAATGCACAACACACACACTGAGAATAAGAATGCACCGCACACACACTGATAATAAGAATGCACCGCACACACACTGATAATAAGAATGCACCACACACACACTGATAATAAGAATGCACCACACACACACACTGATAATAAGAATGCACAACACACACACTGAGAATAAGAATGCACCACACACACTGATAATAAGAATGCACCACAGACACACTGATAATAAGAATGCACCACACACACTGATAATAAGAATGCACCACACACACACACTGAGAATAAGAATGCACCACAGACACACTGATAATAAGAATGCACCACACACACTGATAATAAGAATGCACCACACACACACTGATAATAAGAATGCACCACACACACACTGATAAGAATGCACCACACACACACACTGATAATAAGAATGCACCACACACACACTGATAATAAGAATGCACCACACACACACTGATAATAAGGATGCACCACACACACACTGATAATAAGAATGCAACACACACACACTGATAATAAGAATGCACCACACACGCACTGATAATAAGAATGAACCACACACACACACTCATAATAAGAATGCACCACACACACTGATAATAAGAATGCACCACACATACACACTGATAATAAGAATGCACCACACACACACTGATAATAAGAATGCACCACACACACACAGATAATAAGAATGCAACACACACACACTGATAATAAGAATGCACCGCACACACACTGATAATAAGAATGCACCACACACACACACACTGATAATAAGAATGCACCGCGCACACACTGATAATAAGAATGCACCACACACACACACACACTGATAATAAGAATCCACCACACACACACTGATAATAAGAATGCACCACACACACACTGATAATAAGAATGCACCACACACACACTGATAATAAGAATGCACCGCACACACATTGATAATAAGAATGCACCGCACACACACTGATAATAAGAATGCACCGCACACACACTAATAATAAGAATGCACCACACACACACTGATAATAAGAATGCACCACACACACACTGATAATAAGAATGCACCACACACACACTGATAATAAGAATGCACCACACACACACTGATAATAAGAATGCACCACACACACACTGATAATAAGAATGCACCACACACACACTGATAATAAGAATGCACCACACACACACTGATAATAAGAATGCACCGCACACACACACTGATAATAAGAATGCACCGCACACACACTGATAATAAGAATAAAGTCACTTCCAGACATTAGAGAACGTAAAAAGAAAATGTCGACAGTTTTCTGTACATGTAGGAAATATAACCACACATAACAAAAGAAAAATAATCTCTATCCTCCAGTGCGGCTACAGAAACACGCTGTGGTTTCCCTCTATGGGATAAATGTCCTGCCATAAATATTTTGGACTTGTAAAAACGGTCGTGCATGTGAAATAAAGTTTAGCAGCTGTAAAAAACAATCTGTGCAAATACAAAATATTTCTATGGTACAAAAGTCATGTGTGAAGTAGTTTTGCGTGTGTGTTATTATTCTGAGCCTGTGCAAATCATTTTTGTATCTGCACAATTCCTTAGTGACCTCTGGTGTTCAGATACAGAACTGCACCTACAGCAAAACTCCAACACAAACACAAAACTGTTCTGTGCGCAGACCAAATCTTTTTGTCAGGGTTTTCTCGTGCCAGAAAACAATCAGCAGCACGTCACAAACTGTGGCCATAGATGTGAATCCAATCAGCACAGAGCACTGACGTCATCAGCAGACGACATCACGCAGGAGTCAGGCGCAGTGAACACTGAAGATCAGGAAATGGAGGATTCTCAAGTGAACTCGCTTGTTAAAGTTGATATTAATGAAGAAGCTGTGACGTGCTTCACACATCGAGCGGGTTCATGCAGGACACTTCTTCAAGGATGTGCTCAAACTTGGCCATGTTTCCATAGGCTACGTCCTGAACCAGAAAGACACTTTTCCAAACGAGCTTAGCCACAAATGTCTGAATATATAAAAACACAACAGGAGTAAAGTGTGGGGCCTATTCACACCCTCCTTATGGTTCTCCTTAAAAACACAAACTGAACACACACCTGGACAAACCTGAGGCAGGAGGTGAGTGTGTGTGTGTGTCTGAAGGGGGAGCGGCTCAGCACACAGAGGTGAGTGTGTGTGTGTGTCTGAAGGGGGAGCGGCTCAGCACACAGAGGTGAGTGTGTGTGTGTGTGTCTGAAGGGGGAGCGGCTCAGCACACAGAGGTGAGTGTGTGTGTGTGTCTGAAGGGGGAGCGGCTCAGCACACAGAGGTGAGTGTGTGTGTGTGTGTCTGAAGGGTTCTGAACTGAACGAGTGAAAGTCTTTAAATCCATGGGTCCTGAACAAATGGAGCCGTGTGGTGCAGAATTAATCGTGTGTCTCATGTTGACAGTGGACAGGGGACTAACTGCTGCTGTGTTGTGTCTTCTCTCCATCAGATTTCTGTCATCTCACTCTGGATCCAAACACAGCTCACAGAAAACTCCAACTGTCCAACAACAACAAGAAGGTGAAACTTGTGGAAGAGGAGCAGCCGTATCCAGATCATCAGGACAGATTTGAGCTCCAACCTCAGATTCTGTGTTCCTCTGGTCTGACTGGTCTCTGTTACTGGGAGGTCCAGTGGAGTGGAGGGGTTCATATATCAGTGTGTGACAGAAGAATCAGAAGGAAAGGACGCAGTGATGACAGTGTGTTTGGAGCCAATGATCAGTCCTGGAGTCTGTCCTGTTCTGAAGATGGTTTCTCTGTTCGTCATAATAACAAACTAACCCTCCTCCCTCAGCCCTGGTCCTCCTCCTCTGGGACAGTGGCAGTGTTTGTGGACTGTTCTGCTCACTCTGTGTCCTTCTACACAGTCTCCTCTGACCAACTGACCCACCTCCACACCTTCAGCACCACATCCACTCACACTCTGATCCCTGGGTTTAGGCTCTGGTATAATGGCTCCTCAGTGTCTCTGTGAGCTCCACAGACTCACTCTCCTCAGTGTCTCTGAGCTCCACAGACTCACTCTCCTCAGTGTCTCTGTGAGCTCCACAGACTCACTCTCCTCAGTGTCTCTGTGAGCTCCACAGACTCACTCTCCTCAGTGTCTCTGAGTTCCACAGACTCACTCTCCTCAGTGTCTCTGAGCCCCACAGACTCACTCTCCTCAGTGTCTCTGTGAGCTCCACAGACTCACTCTCCTCAGTGTCTCTGTGAGCTCCACAGACTCACTCTCCTCAGTGTCTCTGTGAGCTCCACAGACTCACTCTCCTCAGTGTCTCTGTGAGCTCCACAGACTCACTCTCCTCAGTGTCTCTCTGAGCTCCACAGACTCACTCTCCTCAGTGTCTCTGTGAGCTCCACAGACTCACTCTCCTCAGTGTCTCTGTGAGCTCCACAGACTCACTCTCCTCAGTGTCTCTGTGAGCTCCACAGACTCACTCTCCTCAGTGTCTCTGAGCTCCACAGACTCACTCTCCTCAGTGTCTCTGTGAGCTCCACAGACTCACTCTCTTCGCTGTGAAACAGTCCAACATTTTTCACATGTTTTTCCATCGTTAAACACAAATCTGGATGTTAATTGTGGAGCTGGACAGAAAAAGCAGCAGACGTGAGGCTCACTTCAGTGTGTGGAGGAAGAGAAATGTCTGGGGTGACAGATGTGTGTGGGTGGCTTTGGGGATGGGGCACAGTTGCTTCAGTAAATCACACTCCTTGATTCCAGACGACTTTTCAGTTGTTTTTTCATGTTTGCAGTGGAGAAACTCCACAACAGGACGTAACATGTGAATTATAATCTGAAGGGAAATAGAATCTGCTCCTCAAATGCACCTTTTTAATGAGGCTAAAGTGACGTTTTAGATCTTCCTCCACATTAGAACCATGTTCCCTCATCACAAACCTGCCTGAAGAGGTTTGAGACTCCTCCATGTTTGAGTCATCTAGAGATCTCTCCTGGGCCCTGTTCAAACCCTCCTTACGGTGAGAAGTACGAGCCTGTAGGAGAAAATAGCTCAGCCACACTGTCAGCGGGAAGGGCATCTGATGTGTGGAATGACCTTCAGCAAACTGTTGAAGTTTAGTAGTAGGAGAAGTTCAGTTTGTCGACTGGACAAAAGTTTATTTGATCGAACACGTTTCTCGGCTCGTCCGAGCTGCTTCTTCAGTTCTGGTCAGACGCTGGAGGACACGGCCTTAAACCTGCCTGAAGGGAGGAGCTACGATGAAACGACTCTGGAACTAACACCCTCCATGTTTAGTCGTAGTAGTTTATTGGGTCATTACGTTCAGAATCCAAAGGTACAGCTTGATTAAGGTTGTACATGTTTTGTGATGAGCGAAAGGGTTTAGGCTGAAGTCAAATGTACTTATAATGCCGAACCCTGTTTAGGAATAAACAAGAAGTCCAAGAAAAGCAGCAGATCCACTGCAAACACTTTGCAGCTCTTCAACATATGACTAAATATAAAAGAAGTGAACAAACCAACAAACCAAAGCAAACCAAAGCCATATGCAGGGATCATTCATTTGCTCTGGAATGTTCCAAAAGTCTTGTCTTATCACTTTTTTAAAGCCTGGATTGTGTTTGAACTTTTGAATCTGTCATCAAGGTTGTTCCATAAACTAACCCCTCTGACAGAAACACAATTCGGGCTTTGATGAGTTCTTGTCTTTCTTGTTTTGAATATACCTGATCTTCTGAGACGGTATTGACTTTGTCTCTGTTCAAATCACATTTGTAAACTAGGAGGGAGCATCTGGTTATCAGCCTTATACATGACTACGGCTGGACTCAAACCCACAAGATCAACTATTTCACTAGTTTTACCTTCACAACAAGAGGATCTGTTGGTGTGAGATCGTCTGCTCGATTAACTATTCTAACAACTTTGATTTTGCAGGTGTATGTTACCAATTAATTTGCGTAAATAAATTAAATAAAGCCATGGAAGCTGTGCATTCATCAGATTTCAAGGTTTTTATTCCAAAATAAAACCATTGGGCAGTGGAGGTGCAAGTGGTTTCTTTTAGTGTTGAATCCGTCCCCTGCTTTAGAAAAGACTCGTTCACTCGAACACTGGTTCTGCAGGTTTGACACTTTTCTGACACTTTGTATAAAGGAGGAAAAATAACTGGCCTCTTTCCTATAGAGAAGTGGCTCCGCGGGGCCCGGAATAAACGGCTCTTAAAATATTTTCCCTCTTCATCTGTGGCGTCTGCAGTTCTGCTGTGGGTGGTGCTTTTGTTTTTCACTTTTTGGTCAAATAGACCAAAGACTCTTCTGCTGTGGAGGAGGATGATGGAGGTGATGATGATGGAGGTGATGATGATGGAGGTGATGATGGAGGTGATGATGATGATGGAGGTGATGATGATGGAGGTGATGATGATGATGGAGGTGATGATGATGGAGGTGATGATGATGATGGAGGTGATGGTGATGGAGGTGATGATGATGGAGGTGATGATGATGATGATGGAGGTGATGATGATGGAGGTGATGATGATGGAGGTGATGATGATGATGATGATGGAGGTGATGATGATGGAGGTGATGATGATGGAGGTGATGATGATGATGGAGGTGATGATGATGGAGGAGGTGATGATGATGGAGTTGATGATGATGATGGAGGTGGTGATGATGGAGGTGATGATGATGATGGAGGTGATGATGATGGAGGTGATGATGATGATGGAGGTGATGATGATGATGGAGGTGATGATGATGGAGGTGATGATGATGGAGGTGATGATGATGGAGGTGATGATGATGGAGGTGATGATGATGATGGAGGTGATGATGATAGAGGTGATGATGATGATGGAGGTGATGATGATGGAGGTGATGATGATGATGGAGGTGATGGTGATGGAGGTGATGATGATGGAGGTGATGATGATGATGATGGAGGTGATGATGATGGAGGTGATGATGATGGAGGTGATGATGATGATGATGATGGAGGTGATGATGATGGAGGTGATGATGATGGAGGTGATGATGATGATGGAGGTGATGATGATGGAGGAGGTGATGATGATGGAGTTGATGATGATGATGGAGGTGGTGATGATGGAGGTGATGATGATGATGGAGGTGATGATGATGGAGGTGATGATGATGATGGAGGTGATGATGATGATGGAGGTGATGATGATGGAGGTGATGATGATGGAGGTGATGATGATGGAGGTGATGATGATGATGGAGGTGATGATGATGGTGGAGGTGATGATGATGGAGGTGATGATGATGGAGGTGATGATGATGGAGGAGGTGATGATGATGGAGGTGATGATGATGGAGGTGATGATGATGATGGAGGTGATGATGATGATGGAGGTGATGATGATGATGGAGGTGATGATGATGGAGGTGATGATGATGGAGGATTGTTAGAATAAAATGCTTATAATGATGAAGTTATTAAAAAATGTACATCAAGCCAAGGCAGGCTCAGAGGATGAAAGAGCCTGTGTTAACGCTATCTCTGCTAAAACCAGATGTGTGACCTTTTTCAACTCTGCTTCGCTTCTCAAGACCATATATCTGTGCTTATCTCATGAAATGTAAACCAAGTCGTGATATACCTCACTATGTTATCTGTGGTAAGCTTAACAAGATTATGTATACGTTGTCTTTGTACTGACATGATGAATTGTTGAAAGTAAATAAAAGCCGTGCTGGAAGGGGGGGAGCTTTGGGAGTCTGGATGTGGACGGGCTCAGAGAAGCGCACATCTGGTCTCGGCTCCCCCGTGTGTGCACGTAAAAGAGAACTGGCTCAGGTTGATTTAATCCCAATTGTGGTAGGAGACTGGCATTTAAATTGTCTAATACCTTCACTGGATGTGATTGTATAAATTTATGACATAATGGTCCTTCGAGCCGGATCCGTGAACTTCTGCCTGGAGGATGACCGACAAAGGTTGGAAAGAGCGCGCACCCAGCTTGAGCTGAAAAATCCGTCTTTTCTCGACGGCAACCCCTGTTGGGCATCCTCTCCGTGGAAAGACCCGGTCAACCAGATCCAGTTTTATCACCTGAGGTCAGAAATTTAACTTCTAAGAGTGAAGTTTAGAGAACTGCATAGAGATGAATCTAGTGTAGAGGTGTGAATTTAATGTAGAGTGTGAATGAATTATTGAATGTATGGAAATTCAAACTGATCATTGTTAAGATGTATCAAGGTTGAATCTCATTAAGGACATAGGTCGATGTTTTGCTGAAAATTGATCCAGTGTCCTTCTCGGTGTGTGAATTAACACCAAGTTTATGACCGCCCATCGTGGTAGAAGCTTGTCATAAAACACAGAGAAGGTTCCCGTAGATCAACAGTAGGCAAAACTTAGACACATAGTATCATGGCAGAAAAAACAGTAAAAATAGAAACAGACTCGGAGTATATGAAGCGAATTTATCCAGAGAGTTGCAAATTCCTACGAAAATGGAAAGTAAAATATAATTTTGATGAAAAACTAGATGAAATAAAGTTAAGCGAACTAGTGATGAACCTATCAATTCATGACCAATTAAAAGGAAAGACCAAATATACACCTCGTAAACAAATAACGACAATTCGGCTATGGATAAGTAAAAAGCGTAAAAGTGTTAAAGTGTCTCGTCCGAAGGGCGATGATAGCACAGTGGTGCAAAAGCGCCCTCTGCAGGCAGAACAGGCAGAGGCGGGCGGTGAGGATCAAGACGGAAATGAGGAATTGGCTGAAAAAGAAAAGGAGGAGCTTAGGACCCTGGGGCTTTATCCAAAACTTCCAGAATTAGAAGTACCAAAACCACAAGCCAACCAAAATCTGGTTTGGGCTCCTCCCACTGCCCCAGGGGCTCGGGGGGGCCCCCACCCGCATATGATAAGAAAACTCCACCCCCCTGGCAACTCCCATCTCCTATATCAAAAGGTGACAGTAAGACAGAGGCGCGAGGCCTAGTCAACTATGCCACAGAACAGATATGGGATCAAATCGATTATCCCACGAAAGAAGAAGAAATAGCAGAAAATAATCCCCTTCTAGATCTACATACACAAGGGGCAACAATACAAGTATACAGACCGTGGGCTGTAGTTGACATAAAAAAGGCAAAAGATAGGAAGGAGGGCAGATGTTATATATGCCACAAAAAAGGACATTTTGCGAGAAATTGTAAAAAGAAAGAGACGGAGAGAGGAAAAGAGAATAAAAAGTAAGAGACAGAAAGACAGAAAGAAATCGAAAGTGAGAAAGCAAGAATAGTGAAAGTGAGAGAAGAAAGGGAAGAAAGAGAAGAGATAGAGAGAGGGGGGGAAGAGATAAACAGAGAGATTGACAGAGAAAGCAAGAATAGAGAGAGCGATAGAGAGGGAAAGGGGAGAGAAAAGAAATTGAAAGTGAGAGAGAAGAGAGGGAGAGACAGACAAAGGGGAGATAGTGACAGTGAGAGAAGAGGAAGAGGAAGAAAGAGAAGCACAAATTCCATAAGCATGACTAAATAAGAAATACAAATATAAGTGTCAGGAAAATAAAGAATATTGACTCATAGGCTTTGCCAGATGTGTCAACAGGGGGAAATATGGTTAATACAATAGGTTTTAATAATTACTAAAAAAAAATTTTTTTGTAAACAATGCCTAATCTGTATTAAAAATAATGCACAAAGACAACAGAGACCTAGAGGAGCTTTCCCTACTCCAGAGCATCCTTTTCACATGCTACACATGAATTTCATTCAATTAACAAAATCTAAAGGTGTAGAGTATTGTCTAGTGATTATTGACGCATTCTCCAAATGGGTGGAAATATTCCCAACAGCTAAACCGGATGCACTAACGGTGGCGAAAGCAATATGCAAGAGCATAATTCCCACATTTGGCATTCCAAAAGTTATAAGATCAGATAACGGGACACATTTTGTTAATGAAGTCATCACAAAGATAGGGGAGAGATTTAACATAGATCTGAAAAGACACTGTGTATATCACCCACAGTCAGCAGGCCTAGTGGAGAGGACGAACGGGACAATAAAAAACAAGTTGGTCAAAACAATGAAGGAAACCAACAGACCATGGCCTGATTGCATTGAACTAGTTAAACTAAACATGCATATTTTGCCAGCAGAAGGACAAACGTTGAGCCCATTTGAAATACTATATGGAAGACCGTATACTATTCCGGATCTACAATTAAAGACAATAGATCAACCAGACTCTGATCAAGATCTTATTGACTATATGAGAAAAACCCTGTTAACAAGAGATGTTGTAAACAACAATAAACTGCCAGAAAGAACTATTTCTCCACAGGGCAACACGGCAAAACCAGGAGACCACGTGTTCATAAAGACTCTAAAGCGGAAGAACTGGACCAGTCCAAGGTGGGAGGCATCAAGTCGTCCTGGCTACATCTACTGCAGTAAAGGTCAAGGGCAGACCAACCTGGATTCTCTTCGCCTGGCTCCTCCTCTTCACCCGGCCTCCCCTCTCGCCCGGCTCTTCCCCACCTGGGTAGCTGTGGTCATACCGAACTGGCCCACGGGCCTGGACATCTATAGCCTGTCCGTCCATGGGAGTGGATCCCTCCTTCACTGTAGTTCTCCCCGAGGTTTCTTCTTTTTCCCAGGACCCTGGGTTTTTTGGAGTTTTTCCTTGCTGAGAAGGAGGGTCTAAGGACAGGGGATGACTGGACCATGTTTCATTTGCTGCTTTACATGAATGTTGTTTATTCCTGTTTTGATATGTCTGTGTGTATGTTTTACTCATCCATATCTTGGAACGACTTTAGAGGAAACTGTTGTTGTGATTTTGGGCGCTACAAAATAAATTGAATTGAAAAAAAATTGAATTGAATGATGATGATGGAGGTGATGATGATGGAGGTGATGGTGATGATGGAGGTGATGGTGATGATGGAGGTGATGATGATGATGGAGGTGATGATGATGGAGGTGATGGTGATGGAGGTGATGATGATGATGGAGGTGATGATGATGATTGAGGTGATGATGATGGAGGTGATGGTGATGGAGGTGATGATGATGATGGAGGTGATGATGGAGGTGATGATGATGATGGAGGTGATGATGATGATGGAGGTGATAGTGATGATGGAGGTGATGATGATGGAGGTGATGGTGATGATGGAGGTGATGATGATGATGGAGGTGATGATGATGGAGGTGATGGTGATGGAGGTGATGATGATGATGGAGGTGATGATGATGGAGGTGATGATGATGGAGGTGATGATGATGATGGAGGTGATGATGATGGAGGTGATGATGATGATGGAGGTGATGATGATGGAGGTGATGGAGGTGATGATGATGATGGAGGTGATGATGATGGAGGTGATGATGATGATGGAGGTGATGATGATGGAGGTGATGATGATGATGGAGGTGATGATGATGATGGAGGTGATGATGGAGGTGATGATGATGGAGGTGATGATGATGAAGGTGATGGTGGTGATGATGATGATGGAGGTGATGATGGAGGTGATGATGATGATGGAGGTGATGATGATGGAGGTGATGATGATGATGATGGAGGTGATGATGATGATGGAGGTGATGATGATGGAGATGATGATGATGATGGAGGTGATGATGATGGAGGTGATGATGATGGAGGTGATGATGATGATGGAGGTGATGGTGATGATGGAGGTGATGATGGAGGTGATGATGATGGAGGTGATGATGATGGAGGTGATGGTGATGATGGAGGTGATGATGGAGGTGATGATGATGGAGGTGATGATGATGATGATGGAGGTGATGATGATGATGGAGGTGATGATGATGGAGGTGATGATGATGATGGAAGTGATGATGATGATGGAGGTGATGATGATGATGGTGATGATGATGATGGAGGTGATGATGATGGAGGTGATGGTGATGGAGGTGATGATGATGATGGAGGTGATGATGATGGAGGTGATGATGGAGGTGATGATGATGGAGGTGGTGATGATGATGGAGGTGATGATGATGGAGGTGATGGTGATGGAGGTGATGATGAAGGAGCTCATGATGTTGGAGGTGATGATGATGATGATGGAGGTGATGATGATGGAGGTGATGATGATGGAGGTGATGATGATGAGGTGATGATGATGGAGGTGATGGTGATGATGGAGGTGATGGTGATGATGGAGGTGATGATGATGGAGGTGATGATGATGATGATGGAGGTGATGATGATGGAGGTGATGATGATGGAGGTGATGATGATGAGGTGATGATGATGGAGGTGATGGTGATGATGGAGGTGATGGTGATGATGGAGGTGATGATGATGATGGAGGTGATGATGATGATGGAGGTGATGATGATGGAGGTGATGGTGATCTGATGACCATCAGGTAAGACTAGCACACAGAATAGCTCAGGGAGTGTCAGTGACGCTAGGGAGCAGAGTAGACTAGTGAGGCACTGCTCTGTTAGCGAGAACAGCTCCAAACAGGCTGAGACTGTGTGTGCCCCACGTACAGGGGCCTCCTCTGAGCCACCCTGCATGAACAATTCTCCCAGACTGAGGTTGTGTATGTCCCACGCACAAAAAGCACAACCAAAACATACCTAAACTCTGATAGGAAAGGTATCAGATCTCCTAACTCAATAGAAATAAATACATGCATCGCAAATAAACAAAATAAATGTATAAAAAGCACAAATAAAACTCAACTAAAGTCTGATAGGAAAGGCGTCAGGTTTCATAACTTAATAAAAATAAATAATTGTGTTGCAAACAAACAAATTAAGCATGTAAAAAGCACAAATAAAAGTCAACTGAACTCTGATAGGAAAGGCGTCAGATCTCATAACTTAATAAAAATAAATACATGTGTCGCAAATAAACAAAATGATAAGTGTGTAAAATGTGGACTGCTAAACATCAGGTCCCTCTCTTCTAAATCTCTTTTAATAAATGAATTAATTGGCGACTTTAATATTGATCTTCTAGCTTTAACTGAAACATGGCTTCAGGAAAATGATTATGTTAGACTAAACGAATCTACACCTCCAAGTCACGTGAACTTTCAAAGTGCCAGGAGCACAGGTGGAGGTGGCGGTGTGGCCGTCATTTCTCACTCCAGCCTAATTCTCAGCCTCAAATCTAATTATACATTCCGCTCCTTTGAAAGCCTCGCACTATCTATTACGTGCACCAACTGGAAAAACCAAAAAGCTGTTATATTCATAACAATCTACCGACCTCCTGGTCCTTATGCCGAGTTTCTGACAGAGTTTTCTGACTTTATTTCATGTTTAGTTTTGGAATGGGAAAGGATTGTTATAGTTGGAGATTTCAACATTCATGTTGATAACAGCAGTGAGCCTCAGCAGTGCTTTTGGTGCTCTCCTGGATGGGGTCGGTTTTACCCAGAGTGTGAACAAGCCGACTCACTGTCACAATCACACTCTTGATCTCGTCCTAACTTATGGTATTGAGATTAATGATTTACTTGTAATTCCTCAAAACCCTATACTCTCTGACCATTTTTTAATTACCTTTCAATTCGTACTAAAAGACTATCCAGCTCGGCAGGAGAAAACTATAATGAAAAGAACAATATCAAAAAAATCAGTAGCCGAGTTCAAAGAAATAATGGAGCCAGTATTAAATGATATGCCATGTGACAATGAGAACAACTTTAATCCAATTATCATGGATCAGTTTGTTGATAGGACAATGCTCACCCTAAAATCTGCTCTCGATGTTGCAGCTCCGCTAAAACAGAAAAGCATTAAACCAAGACCTCCGGCTCCTTGGTTTACTCCAGAACTGCGATCACTCAAACAACACGTGAGACGCACAGAGAAGCTCTGGCGCCGCTCGCGCTCCGAGCAGTCTCTGAAGGCATGGAAGCTCTGCCTGCTCTCTTATAAGGCCGCTCTGCCAAAAGCACAAACCAGATACTATTCAAACCTAATAGAAGTAAACAAAAGCAACCCCAGATTTCTGTTCAGCACTGTAGCCAGGCTGACAAACTCGCACACTGCCCCTGAGTCTCTTCTCCCCTCAAAGTTCAGCTGTGACTTTCTTGAATTCTTCGATTACAAAATTACAACCATTAGAGACAAGATCAACGAACCCACTCCAAAAATCAGCCCCGAGCAAATTCAGCAAATCCAGTCAGTAACACCAATATCCCACATAAATCCTCTAACAGCATTAGACAAATTTACTCCTGTCGATGAGGCGGAGATTACCTCAGTCATCATGTCGTCCAAACCATCAACTTGTTTGCTCGACCCTATTCCAGTCAGACTCCTCAAAGAAGCTCTCCACCTAATAATAGGTTCCATCCATAACATAATAAATATGTCATTAGAAAATGGCTTTGTTCCTCAGTCCTTTAAATATGCTGTAATTAAACCGCTTTTGAAAAAACCTAGCTTAAATCCTGATGAACTAGCCAGCTACAGACCTATTTCGAATCTTCCATTTCTCTCAAAGATTCTGGAACGAGTTGTGGTGAAACAGCTTTGTCACCATCTGCAGGGCAATAATTTATATGAAAAATTTCAGTCTGGTTTCA